>WOGN01011189.1:0-10113 GCA_015342105.1 Leptinotarsa texana | reverse complement strand
ATAATCGGATTAAAAGTTTTATAGCTGTATTGTATTTCTTCAGATACAAGGTGGGTTAGTCGAAAACATCTTAAACTGCCAGTTTTAGTTTGGTTTTTGTTATTATATCATATTAGCTGTCCTCTCTGTATTTCAGTTCTCTAATGAGGGTCAAACTTGCAGTGAGCTATCAACAAATTATGAACGGACTATAGATAAATTCAAATATATAATGGTATAATAAGCACATACACATTTTTAAGAAAAATTTTCGGTAATACACTCATCAGTGTGAGTGAAGATTAAACTAAATATACTTACAATGTTATCCTTATTCCTTATCTATGTCATAGATACCTCTTGTAGTTACCTGCGTCTTAAGTGCCTTTCACAATATTGCCTATTTACAGTGTGTCCCAATGTGTAATAGGCAGGTAAATCTAATAATTAAAATATTATTTTAACAAGCTATATAGTATACTATTAGGTTAATCATAATATTATGTTTACTTATCACTACACTCTCATATAGGCTTCTAGATGCCTGTTATTATTAACTTGTCTAACTAATCTTGAAGAATGATCACTTGGTGATCGAAACACGTGTCGAGGTGTTGAAATAACGGTTTGAAATAACTCCAGTAATATTCGATATATTACTTGCCCAAACCAAACTCTTTCAGCCTAAACTTTTGGAGGTAGGTACCTACACATTTCTAAATATAAAAAGGCAAAATGAAAGTATTTTTGAAATAACTTACATGTTATAAAATGTTTGCTTTATTTCAAATTAATTATCTGCACATCTATCATTATCTCCTACTATACTGGTTACATTTCAATGAGAGTTCTAGTACTGTACACTATATACATATACAGAGTAAAGTAATTGATTGAACTAAAAAGAACCTCACGAACCTCAAAAATATTCTTTTCATTAGAAAGAAATTTCAATATTGAAATCAAGTAAAACATTTTTAAAAATCGTATTATTAATAATCATTATTGATAGAAAAAAGATTTCAATATGTATTTGAACTGAATATATAAATATTCTCAGTGGACTGATATTTCGCAGATTAATTAAATATATTTCAAATAAATTAAATTTCTAAATTCCAACAATGCATATTTTGTGTTCTTACCTATTTTAATTTTAGTGAATTTCATTACGAGTCTTTATATTAGTAAGAAGTTGATGCGACACTATGACAGACAAAATGAAGGCATATATGTCCTGTTATAGGCGCGAAGTCGGGGCGGTTTTGGTGGTGATTCAATATATTCCAGAACTGTTGAAAAGTAACTCCGCTTTTCGTTATTAATTACCTATTTTGAATCCGCGACGTATTGGAATTAGCAATAGGTGCAATTTAATTAATTATTGGGTTGCTAAGTGTCCCAATGTTCAAAATTCCTATCCAATATGTTCTCCTATTTATATGTGGCGCCAGACCCTCCTTCACGTTCAAGCAGCAATTCCCGCTATTATTTAATTTACTTAATGCAACCCTCGGGCTCCAGGGTGCGAACCCCTTTTTTGATCCTGTTCTCCTGATAGAAAACGCTAGTTTGTGACGTAACCCTGCCAGAAATGATGGACGGGCCGACAGCTGTCAACAAATCAACTTCATGGATCAGTCGGTCTTCACTTTAGCAATTGATCTTCCTTTATAAAGTGCTCCTTGGTTCACTTCAAACTAAGGAGGGATTTTCGTGTACAGTGGCGTAGTGAATTTTTATTAGGATACCATAGTTGGCTTTATTTAACAAATTTAGCAAAGTTTTTAGACGTGATATCAGAAATAAAATTACTGTGGAATATTTTTTCATAATTACATTAGGATCCCGAAGATAATAACTGCAACTTCTCGACGTGTCTTTCAATTTATGAATTGGCGTTTCTAGGAGAAGAGATGAAGTAATTTCTAAGTATAAACATGATTTATTTATGTCATAGTTTCACTTTAACATAGGAGTCAATGATTTTTACCTGAAATCATTGATGGGGCTAAAAGTGAAAGTGTACAGGTCGTTGGTGAAACATGCATCAAGAAGAGTGTTGCAGTTCTGGTGTCCCAACTAGTTAGTTACTTTACTTTGACCTTCGATAAGGTGAGCGCTCTTTCCGGAAGAAGACCTGTTTACGTTATATTAACCTATCCAGAACAAAAGTAGTCGGTGCCGTTGACACCCAACAAAAAATCTCTTTCTCTGTCACGCAAAAATCCAAGGGGAGAGAGGTGGAAAGAGAGAAAACTAGAATAATTTTCTGTAGTACACCAAATGCAGAACTGAAAACGGGTGAAGGAAAATTACGTATCTGTCATCTGCCCATGATTTGTTACTGTTCAGGATATTGATGAATCCGATTTTATTAGGTTATGCTTGTGTGAAAATATTTGCATGAGATATCAATGTTCCCCACAGAAGAATATTTTTAAATATTGAATGTCCATAATTCAACAGTTCCTGTGGAAGACCTTACTGTCATTTCAGACTGAAAAAGGCAATCTGAATATATTGAAGACTTAGTTAAGGAAACCAATTTCAAAACTAGCCAACATTTACATTCACATAGTTACGGAATAACGTGCTTTTGATTTGATTTTCGTGTAATGTGTGTTTCATTATGAAATGGCCGACCAATTCAAATTGTTTGGAAATTAAAAGTAGGGGTTCAACCAGGTTTTGACCGTATCTATGAGGGTCTTTCAGATGAAGTTTCGGAAAAGTATGCTTCATTCCCAAGCATTTCATACATCAATGTAAAATGATTGGTCGTGTTCCTGTAAGCTTTTGTATTGCCCTTTTACCTCTATTCGACATTTCATTGTCAAATTCGGAAATTATTCAATAAAATTTCAGTTGCCTGTAATTCAATAATCAATAGAATTTTTTATAGAGGTTACTGTCTGGAAACTATTTGGGATAATTTACTTTAAAGGAATTTACTTTGGGTAATCCAGACTGTCTTGTGAACATTTTGTCAGATAAGCCAAATACCTTTGTAATATTAACTTCATGGTTCCTACATCAGAAGGTATCTAATTGCTGAAAAAATGTTCTTGCAGTGAAGAATAGCTACTTTTTGAGAAATTTATAAAATACGATAGAAAGTCATTGGTGATAATCATCTTGTTTTTTACCAATGTTGAGACTCAAAAACTAGCACATTGTTTCTGTTTAAAGGCGATTCTCCTCCACACTTGGAATGAAGGCCCTCAGTTGGGGACTTGGAGCTTGTTTTGAATTTATTCTACACCAGAGGTTCTAGTTCTACCTTTCATAATGTAGGACATGGAATGTACAGTTAAAAAAAGATTTTGTTCAATTTAGCATTGTTCAGTTATTTCACACGTGCATTTTTTCAGTCACAGCAGCTATATGGTGATCTTCACTTTTTTGAATTAGTAATAGTTGAAAAGTAATACGAAACACACGCATCTCTGGTACAAGATTACGACTTTACGTCGTCACCGGAAGAGAAAAAATCACTCATGCCAAGACGACAGTATGATATGACATTCATACGTTTCTTCGATCTCAGCTATAGGAATTTCGTTTGATTTGAAAAAGAAATATTTTCAGAAATGATACGTTTTTGGTAAATAGTTCATTTTGAACTGAATTGCTTTCTTCTTTTCTTCGAAAGTTCCCACATATTCGTATGAAGATGGAGAACTAGAATATCCAAAAACCCATATCTTCTAAACATATTCTTTTGTCAATTTATATTTGTCTTCTGTAAACCTATTTTTGTTGAATATAAATTGAAGAATGTAGTCGTTACTACGAGGTAGATCATGATGAAAATTAAGAAATAAAACTTCTTTTGTTTTTATAACACTGTATTTGTGACTAAGTTTACTGCAGTTTCGTTGTTTTGCTGAAATTTGTATATATTTTCAAGGACAACACACAAGTACTACAGGAAACTTTTTAAGGCGCTCTAAGAGCGGTGCCTGTGCGAAAGTAGCGATTTACGTTGGATTTGACTGGCTGGAGATTGCATTTATTTGGAAAAACGTATTGTTACCGGTTCTTATTGACTCTACGTTCATCCAATTCCTCACTTTTTGTTTCTCTTCAACTTCACTGACAATTTCATTTGATTTCATCGCACGGCGATTTTCTCACAATTCATAACTTCATTTAATCCTTCTGAAACAAATTTATTATTACCGCTGCGCCGCCAATGGTTGTGGTCCAACTGGCTATCGAAGAAGATAACGGAGGCTGCGTGAGGAAGAGACACTCCCACAATGGCCGTTTTGCGCGGTTCGAGAGAACCATCTTCCCCATTATGATCAGGCTTGTATAACATCGAGGAGGTGGTGAAATCTACGCGATAGCATCCTGGCTTCTTTACGCTGTGCTGAATGAAGTGTGGTTTATGTGTTGCCTATGGCTCAGGCGGAGAGGACTAGGTTCTGCACCAGAGATAATCAGTTTATAGTTGTGATTCATAGGTCAGAAATTAACTGATTTTGTAGACAATCATTCCTCACGTTGAGTTATCAGTGAAGTGGTATTTTTCAGTTGTTTGAAAAACTCTTGATAATTTGTTAAATGAAATAATAAATTAATTAATTTCTTTTTCTCGATTGCCACATTTAGGTATGAACAATTTAAGAAGATGTGTGCGGATCTGGATGTAAATTGAAGTTTCTAGAGCAGTAAAGTTTTATGGTGAACCAATTAGGACATATGGATACCACGGTGTATCTGTTATCTCATTTTCCATGATGTTAATAATTATCAACCTCGTTGAATAAATGAATCTAACCTCCTACTGAAACATTCTAATTATAACAATATACTTCCATTTTGTACATTTAGAAACTTGAGTTTCTAACAATTTAACATTATAATTAAATTATAATTATAATAACATTATAATTTCATAACTAATATTTTTTTTTAAACAAAAAAATTCGTGAACAAAAATAGTTTTCAACAGAAATTCAAAAGTATTGTAATGTCATTGGTAATGTTGTTAATGAATCACTATTACAGAATCTTTCCATATTAAAATCAGGACTAAAAACACATGGAAATTATTGAGAGTAACTTTCTCTGAAAATTATTCACACTGAAGCATATTAAATATTCCATAATTAAGGATATATAAGACATTTTTGTGAATGTTCAATGTTGTCAAATCTATTCGGAGGTTGCACCTCTATTGCCATGAGTGTATAATCCACATTCCTCATGTTGAAGTTGGAATTTGTAAATTTTGTATTATGGAATCAGTATACTACGCGTCTGTTTCTGCTATTAGTAAATAGATGGCGAGAGAAATCCCTTTTTTTTAAAGACTTGAAGCTCTGAAATGTACAAGTTACATTGAAAAGGAGTTGTTTTGAAGTTGAAAAAGAAAAGTATTCCGAACCTGTTGCCTGCTAGAGGTATAGAAAATGATTGTCAAAGTAAAATTTAATGCTCATATGATTCTCATGAAACTTCAATTTAACTGAAAATGTTTAAAATGTTTTTTAAACCTAGGGATGAAACCATTTCTCGAAAGTACTGCCGTCAACAGAAAACATAATCATTACTTTTGATTTCAACTGGTCCCAAAAGTGTATAATTGAAATTTAAAATCTGTTTGAAAATATACAAATTATCAGTAAATTAGATATTTGCTCAATTTGACTGTTTCAGAGGAATTTATTCGCACAACATGTGCCACTAACAATATCGTTTTATCGAAATGAGAGTTCTGTTCGGGCAACGTGGCGCGTCCATTTTACGGTCGCCGTAATCGTTCAAGCGAGAGGATTATTCGCAATGTAGTGGATTAATTTGAATCCACTGCATCCCGAAAAAGTCACTGTTTGGTGTTAATTTTGGCTGAGGGCGTCATAGTTCCATATTTCTATGACGTCGGACATGCCGTCTTTGTCAACGGTGAGTATAATAGGTCAATGATTATCAACTTTTTTTAACCTAAATTGGATGATTTCGACACCAATGACATGTGGTTTCAACAGGACGACGCTACGTGGTACACAATTTATGCCACATTAGATATTCTGGACGAGCGATTTGAGGGCATGGCCATCTCACGTGGAGGTGATGTGAACTGACCACCGAGATCGTGCGATTTGACCCCGTTAAACTTTGTCTTGTGGGTTATCCTAATTCGCACATTCATGCGAATAAGCCACAAACCACAGCGGTCGTCAAAGCCAACATAACCCATGCCATCGGTCGAATCCAGCCTGATTTATGTGATAGAGTCATGGAAAATTGGACGTTTCGGATAGGCTCCACCCATAGAAGTGGTGACTGATAGGTACAACCTCGTTCAAGAATTTCCTCAGTCGGAAATACAGAATTCCGCCTCTTTGGTTCGGAAACTTGAATGGCGAATATACAAGATGGAGGCTAAGATGGAAGTTGACGAGACTTGATCTAAGTTTCCATCAGGCTGAACAGTATGCGTGAATCGATGTACTTCGATAAAAAATAATTTATCTTGATAATTTCTCTGCCAGCATTTGATATTCTTCTCTTTAAATCTTTCAAATATCGAGGCGGTGTTTTATGAACAATCGATTTTATATACCCCATTGGGAAGAAATCTGGACCCGATAAGCCGGGTGGTTGTGGAATGGCCAGTAATTTTCTTCGACAAATCAATCTGTTACGAAATGTATCATTAAGCCACTGCCCAACTGCAAGAAAATAGTGTGTTGGGACTTCATATTGTTGGAAGTGAATGAGATCATCTTGCAAAATTATCTCTAACTAATCGTTTTTGTGAATTTTAACAGGGTAATTCATAAAAAACAATACAACGGACTGGTTTCAAAGGAACCTTTGTCACTGTTCCTAGTTCTCATACTACACTTTGCTTATTTCCAAACTCTCGAAAGCATAAAAAATCTGGTGTCAAAGGCGTGTTGAGCGACACTAGACTTTCCTGGTCTTCGAAATTGAATATTTGAAACGAGTTTTATTGGCTAGGTTAGTCTGGCCGATATATTTTTGTCGTCCTCACAGCTCATTTTATATATCCTCGGGTTTTTTCTTCCAACACCTTGTCTTTAGGGTAACCTAACATTTGTTGAAGTGAGCAAGAAATTTTTGAAGCTGATTTTACGTTCAACTTTCTGAAAACACGATCTAATCCATTGGTCTTGATTTATATGAATTATATGGAATAGTCGAAGATTTACGAAGAATCACCCTAAATTTACGTTTCCTAATTATCTTATCTACAATATTTGAAGGATGTCAGTTGCTTTTAGTTATATCCCTGATAATATTTTTCTCAATATTGTAACATTCCTCTCTCAAGGGGAAGGTAACAAGTCTATGAACAAGATAGTTTAGACCTGCCATTGTGTGTTGTGTACAAGGTGTGAGCTATCAGGAATATATTTAAAAGTACCTACTGGCATTTTTCTTGTATATATCAAATTAACTGACACTGAGAGAATTTCAAGAATGCAAACATGCTGGTACATCGAACAAAGAAACAAAGTCGTCTCAAGCAAGGACACTGCAATTCATCCACAAAGTTACTGAGATATTTTTTTTGAGACGAAAATGACATGGTAATTAACTTGTCTTACATAAACTACTATTTCAGTTTTAAACTGAGATTCGGCTAATTAGCTAAGGAATTGTGAACAAAAATTTGAGATATGTCTTCTTGACCTAATGATTAATTTTTGGATAACGGTCGTTTCTGTTTCTATCCACATGGACTTGGATATGAGATTGAATAATAAATAAAAAATTATCTAGAAACGATTTATTAATAATGTGATACATGAAGAATACGCTACATTTGTGGGATAAAACAACTTTTTTCAGAAAATAATACATATTAATACTGGAAATAAACCCAAAAGTAAACTAGAATACAAATAAAAAAAAATAAATTTTGATCAGTTCTCATCTGAAACTGGAAGAGTGTCCCAGAACTGCAATCAATATTTCATAATTCCAGGAATTTTTTTATATTGGCTTTCTTCTGCGAAGGAAATCCAAGAATTCTGCAGTTTTCTATTTTTTGTTATCTTGGCGGTTAAGAAATTGAGATCAAATGATTGACCATCAAAGTAATTTTTATATGTGATATTATACGATTCTCTGTGGACGGTTACCTGAACCATATCATTTGTATTATGAGGAAAGATCTTCACAAATGTAAAAATGCTGTAGCTCTATAGGCCGGACCTTGGTTTTATGAGCTGCACCTTTTACAGCTTGTACAAAATCTGAAAAATTATAAAGCTTGTTGCTCATTTTTTTCATGGAAACCTCCACTCTGTGATAAAAGGAGTTGGCAGCCATGAACGTATGGCCCGGCACAAAGTATTTCATATCAATTTCATTGGCACATATTTCATCGGAATTTACAATATACATTAAAAATGAAAATAATGCCCAATTCTTGTTTTGCGCTGTGCAATTGTCGAGCCATAACGTAATTTTTAAAACATCTCTCTGGCTAATAAAAAACTGGTAAAATATACTGATCAACAATTCTTTGTTTCGTTTGAACAAAGCTTCATGTCAGAGAGCTGCAAATGTCTTGCAGTTTATTTTCTTTCCTGTCGTAACATTCTAACTTTTTCTAAATCTGCACAATACACTATTTCTACTACTTCTTTATCTCTTACATCAACTTCTCTGTATTTTGCTCTGTATTCAACAACAAGTGTTAAATTTTCTTTTTCTCGCTGGTGAATTTTGTATTTACTCACCTTATAATATATTACTACTATATTTACTACTATAAAAATTAATTTTCAAACTGCATTTGACAGTGTTGATGAGTAAACAACAAACTTCACAGATTAGGCTGATAAGAACCCTTTACAGCGCTGATACTGCGGCAAATTGAGGTATCCATCAGGGAAGTTACTAATTGTAAGTGATGTAGATATAACTCTGTGAAAATCAAATTGTAAATTGCTAGAAATCCTAGGCGAAGTGTCTACTTCGTCGTTTTGCTTAGAAATATGAGTAACGTCCAAACTTCTTAGGTTTTGTTTCATTTTTGAGATACGTCTTATATTTCTAGCACTTTAGCTGCACAATACGGACGAGATACGTCTATTTCGCTAAGGAAATGGATTAAATACAACTCAAAGTGTCCTTATATGAAGAAATAATAAAGTCAGTGAAATTTGAGACACGTATTTTTGCCTTAGAAGGGCAGTATGCCCTTTGAGGACGTCGCTAAGGAGCCATTAAGATAGTGACTTGTCTCAATGAACTTCAAAAAAGGCAGCCGACGCTGTTATTGCGTCAAAATGGTATTAATAGGCGTCGGACTGAGGGTATTAATATCAATTTTCCAATGATATCTCCTGTATGATGTCAAGATAATTGGAATATCTTGAAAACTAGCTGGGTTTATCAAACTTGATCATAGATTTAATAATAAAGATGGTTGGTCGATAGCCGGTCGGTTCGACGTGGGTGCTTTGCTTACTCACTCAAATAGGTGAACGATCAACTTTCACTTGCTATCGTCTAACCCGTGTAAGGAATCACACGTTAAAAGGTAAGACCTCGTTAGTCCTTAGCTCGCACAAGTTTTGACTTCTGAGGGTTGTCGTTTGTAGGGGTGTGACAGCTAGTTATTGGAAAAACATATTTAAACAGACAGAAAGTCTTCTTCTTCATTCTAAAATCTCTGCTTTTTCTGTCAACATGCTCTTTCTATCTTGTTTTCCTCAAGTGAAGTTCAGCTCGTGTAATATCTTTTATAATCTCTTGTAATATCTTTCATAATCTAGTTTTTCTTGTTACAGGAAAAGATTTTCTTCACAGACACCGGTCATCCTCGCGCATTTTTGCACTACTTCCTCCATACTTTTTATTTCGGGGGAATATTGTATTCTTAAAGAATTATAAACCATCATAACCCCTCTACCATGGAGTTTAAACTCCCAACAGAAAATATTTTTCACTTTCCGGTCACTTCCGGTTTCAGCGGAAATGGCTCCGGTTCTGAATTTTTAAATGGAACACCCTGTATATTGTAACATTTTTGGATTTCTGAGACAATTCTGGATCAGAAACTGACATTTCCGGAAGTTTTTCAGCCTACTTGATTTTTTCAGAGTCACTTTTAAAATTGCATCTAGGTGGCCATGATCG
>WOGN01011187.1:0-10115 GCA_015342105.1 Leptinotarsa texana | reverse complement strand
GTTTAGTTTATTACCCTTTAATCGTTTAATGCAGGTACTAACTACAAAATAACAATAAATCCAGTTCGCATTTATGACGATGTAGGCATCTCTGTAGTTGTTCGTAAAATAATTTTTTGCTGGGAACTGGTTTATTTTCGGCAAAAAACCCAAGAGACATTTTTGTTTAGAATAAAACAGGCTTTCGGAAATAAATTTTTAAATGGTAAACAAATAATAAGACAAAAAGTTACATTGGAAATAAATTTTACAACCATGGAGTAAACCAAATAAAATACTGACTAAGTGTCTTTTTGGTAGTACAAAACGTCAGGTTAATTTCAATATTGTAACTTTTTCAGTGCTTGTGAAAATATTTGTTATACTAATTTTATGTACCCCCTTTAAGGGGCTGTATCTTAACAAGGGATGATCCAGTGAAGTTTCTTTATATGAAAGATCCTATTTTTTTTTCGATGAGGATCACCTTCTTAAATGTTTTACACTTATTCAGTTACACCCTGTATATTTTTGCATTGAATTCATGAAACAATTCCTTTTAACAAAACTGAATATTTTTAATACTGATCTGCATAGGCATATATCTCCAGCTGAAATATCAATTCGTTATATCATTGAAAATAAGATAGGTAATATGTATCACTTAAACCAAAAATTATTTCGACAGCAAACGTTTCGACTGTAGATCAGATGGAACTGGAATAAACGTGTTCACTAACGATAACGTTAATGAACACCAGACAACAGGCACACCTCCGAGTTTTAGAATATCGAAAATATTTCTGTAATATAGTCATCCATCTTCCAGGCAATGATTAGGTAAGATTATAATCTTTGTTCCAGGTATCGACGGTTATGACAATTTTGCTTCTCTTTCCATCTCTAGATAAATCTAGTAGTACAGTTAAATTAGCTACAAAAATTTATATTTTCATTCATTCAGTAACAAAAAACTACGATATTCTAATCTGGCTCTCGAAGTTTATAAAGAAATCAACATGATCATTTAACGAGATTTTATGTAGTGGTTGTTTCCGAAGTATTGTCCGTTTTCATGAGTCTACTTTAAACTGGAATATCTCAGTGAATAATTATTCAATTTATTCAAAATCAGTGCCATTTGAATCGTGGCACATTTGCCAACGTGAGACTAGCCGAATAATTCAGGGAGCTTGAAAATTGTGTGCTCGGGATTCGAGAAAGTCGACGAAGGCCATTTTTTGCCTATTCCTGATTGGCGAAGGTGACTTCTGGCTCTTGCCCAAAACTGTATATTGGCCAAACAGGGAGAACTTTTCCCAAAGAATTAAAGACCATAGAAGTAGTTTCTTTAAGACAAAACACACGCACTACAGGAAAATCCTTGAGGCGCTCCAAGAGCGTTTTTGAATCGATGGAGACTGAATTCATTTTGTAAAACGTTCTCAGGAAGTTTATTCCAGATAAATGCAGTTCTCCAAATTGAAGAGATTTTAAACAGTGAGGTTCGAGGTATACTGATATACATCGTATATTAAATAAAAAGACCAATTCCACCTTTGCAAACCACCTTTTAGCAGCAGGACATTAGTTCAATCATTAATCGGATGTGTTACATTCAGAAGTGTTACAATCCTCTAGTGCAGAAGGTCTTCAAATGAATAGATTTAAGAGTTCGGGTGATTTAATGAATGACCAAATAGAATTAAACAACTCCCCGTTACTAAATATTGTTTCAAATGTGGAAACAGGTACGTACGTTCAGGTCATTTAATTCATTATGAACTCAGATACTCATAAAACATTAAATGTCTAGGTAAAACCCTGGTACTTGAAATGTAGGTACTTCAAATTTATGAAAAGAGAAATGAAAATTCCTTTGTTTTTTACCACTTTTATTTGTAACTAACGGTACTGCAGTTTCGTCGTGGACATTTTCAAACTTAAACAATAAACTAAATAAAAGAAATTTTCATTTTTTTCATCATGATCTTCTACCACGTAGGAGGCTAAATCCATCAATTTACTTCAAATTTATTTATTTATTTATTTATTTCATACACTATTCTACAGGATGAACCCAATTACAGAATGCCCAATTACAGAACCCAATGTCAGTTAGCTAAGAAACGTCTTTTGATTTGTATAATCTGGCAGTTGAATATATCTAGGACATGACTAACAGAATTAGAGGTATCGCACATTGTATAAATTGGAGATTTTTTCATTATATTTGTACGCGGAGTTTTGAGATGAAGTGTAACACTATTCCAACATGACCGTCTAGGAACCCAAAAATTCAACATATGTAACAGTAGAGAGCAGGTGATGATTTTGTTTATGACTTTGGATAAAAAAAAAATTCTTTTACTTTTAGCATGATAAGTAACGTAAAGTAATGTATTTCTAAAGAAATGTCATTTATTGATTCAGTTTTTCATCTATTGCTTTATTTTCTCACAAATTTTTTCAATTTCTCCTAAACCTCGGTCGGTCCACTAGTTGTGGAAAAAATATTAGTGTTTCAATAGATTTTTACGAAATTTGTCATGACAAAATATGTAAATTACAAATGCAAAACAGACAATAGACTTTTTCAGATTATTTGGTTAATCATTGAATAGTTTAATAGACATTATATTGTGACTGTCATCTATTTCCAACATATGTTTAGAAAATTGATATTTCCGAATTTATATTCTGTCAACCCAAAAAATATAAATTGATGTTTATTCTGTATTCTATACGTGACACACTCCTGGTTGTTTTTTGGCTTGGAAGTTCAGTCATACAGACAGTCAGTTAGTAGGTACTCTTAGTTTAAAATGTACGTTGATATAATAATCAAGGTATTTAGGTTTCTAACCATGAGAATAATTATCCAATTTTGATATAATATATTTAATTCAAAACACCGTAGTCCCATCAGTTGTACTGGACGTGGATTTTGTAAACGTCAAAATTACAAGTTTCAATAAATTGATTGTTTCACACCGCCTTCCAAAATAAGTTACAAACGTTAAGCATGTACTTTTATGATAAGTCGAATAGCAAATATTGCAACCAATTTGTATTATTGTGATTCAATATTCAGTGCAAATTGACGAAAAGTGAAAAAGCCGAATAACTCTGTTATTCTCGGTTTTAGAATAAATTCATAAAACATTTGGAGTTCAGAAAAAAGTTGGCAATCGATTGAAGTGGAAAAATACGGGGTTCCCTATTTTGGAACGCAATGTTCAATTATTTTTCTGTTAGCACCACGTTAATTATTAATCTGCGAAAAACACTACCAGTTCACTAAATTGAATCAACTCGTTCCTTCAATAATAAATATGTAAACAATACTGCCGATTTGAGTTTGATCACACTGTATATTGTCAAGAATTTGCGAATGATATTCAAGTTTCTGAGCTTCACTTCTAAAATCTTAAGATGTTTTTTGGGGTTGCAATCCCAAAATTAATTTGTCTAGCAATAACAAACTTTCTGTTTCTCCTCAATTAGATGTAGACACTCCCTAGTTTTGTAAAAGTATTTTATATCTTACCCTGTATTGACAATGTCAGAAATGAAATTGGAAGAAATATTTCTGTAAACATAATTCAACAAGGCATTTCAGCTGTACATTAATACTAGAGTCATCGAACTGGTATGGAAAGCAGACTTGATATTTAAAAATACATTATTGAGGAAAGATAAACATGTATTAATTTCAATTAAAAATTCTCGTAAGTGTTAAAAAAACAATTTATTGAGATATTGTTCACAAGTCTAATCGGACAAGGTCACAGCTTGAGCCAATGTAATTGACTGCACCCAGATTAATCAGTTTGAAGTTTTTCAGCCATAACAACTCAATTGTTATGAATGTATCATCACTAATTAGTGATTACATAGTATTCTCTAATGAACGATTTCAGTTATGAATTCGACTGATTCCATCAAGAGAGATGATAATTTGATCATGAATATAAATGATGTGAATCCAACACAAAAAATGTTTCCACACACCTTAATTGCAACACCCTTTCCGATGCATATTCAACCAACCAAGTTGGCGTAATCAGGAGATGAACTATACTTGATCGCAGTAGAATGTTAATGTATCCCAATATTTCTTAATTATCGTAACAATGATAAAGAGAGACGACAGCTGGTTGACGAAAAAACAGATTTTTGTTAATATACTCACCCGATTGTCATTCAGAATTTTACAAAATTTTTTGAAAAGGTCGTGCTTCGCACATTTGTTCACAATGGAAAAGAATAATTATTTCTTCGCCATGTTTCATTCAGATTTAATACAGTTTTGAAAACATGTTCATAAACTCTTTAACTCTTTGTGGGGAACAAAAGTTGGATCTTTGGAAAATTTAGATATCTGCAGTAGCTTTGTTGTTTTAAATAACAAAATTTCATGATTATCGTTATTTTTTGAATTGTATTAAAATCTTTCGGAAAAGTGCCAAAACATCTTTCCTAAATTTTCTATTCGATTTATTTTCAATAAATTTTTGAAAGATAATTGACCCTGCATTATTTACAAGTTTTAATTCGATATCGTACTCAATAATAATAATAATAACAACAATGATAATAATAATAATAGCAATAATGATACGCACTAAGGCAGAAAAATTAGTCGAACAAATGCGAAAGGCTGTCATTCTTGGCTCACTGCGCTTGCTCAGGGCACATGATTCACAGATCCAATGATCATTTACCCCACGGTGTGGGAAATGGTCGTTGGTTGATTATGCTGGCGAATCCTCTTGAGGCTTCAGGGGATAAGGCTTGACCATCGTTAACTTAAACACAAAATAATACAGAACTTATAGAAAATTGTGATAGACAAACGGTAATGTATTAGATCTAATAACCGATTCTATCAGAGCTGTTCAAATTCCAGAGTATATGAAGTGAAGAGAAAAGGTAATTACCATACTAATATAATGAATATGAAGGTTTGTGAGGATGTATGTATGTATGCTTGTGTTTGTGTCATGCGCACAATCAGGCAAGCGACATCATTTTGAAATTAAAAATAAGTCGAATCGAAAATTTGGCACTTTTTCGATAGTTTGAAAAACTTCAGTGCTGAAAAATTCATAATACCTTTTTGTTACTTAAAGAGTGTACAGAACAGTTGGTAACAACTTGTACAGGAAATTACGAATATACGGAAGACTAATTTTATTTATAATTCCGAATCAATGCAGATTTCGAAATTATCCATAGAACTAATTTTATTCAACTCAATGAGTTCTAGAAAATGATAAATATTTCATCTAATAACCTGATGGGCGAAGGACCTCTCTTCCTGTACTATGATAATGTAACAAGGAAACGCATGCAAAATGATGAATAGTCATTCCGAGAACATAACAGACCTGTTGAAATCCGAACATGCGACGGAAACTAGAATATATTACGCGAGTATAAATGTACACCGTACTTACCCATTCGGTGTATGCAATCCTTCAATGCACAAAAGATATGAATTTGAGGTTACAACGAAATTCTTCTAGACACTGGCTACATTGGCACATGATTGAACCCTGGAGGAACATCGTGGCTAGCCTGGGCACGACATGCAGAACTGAATCAATTGATGAACAGGAACATATCGATTCTAAATTTGGTGCCACAACTCTAAGGAATCATCAGTTTCATGAATGGGCCCTGAAATGGCAGAATAATAGGAAAGTATATCTGGGAATACACCATATGAAGTGACCGTTTGAAAACCTGAAATAAGCTTAGAATCAATACTGCGTCCTCTCCATTCAGAGAAGACTTGAAAAAAAATTGGGTTTTGCCGCCAGGAAGACTTCAGCTGATACCACCATCAGCCAAAGAGAAAACTCGGCAAATGTGAAGTTCTGAATTATGAACTTTCAAAATTTATTCCTGAAGAATATGACAAATATTCAATAAAAAACCGAGACAATCTAGAGGGGGGTGAGAAGATTGTTGAATTAGGTCTCATGGAGATGTGAGATCAAGAGACTGCAGTGTTTTTAAAGGGTTTGGAAGAAATACCCTTATATCAAAGAAAATAAGAAGAATTTTATCTGTATAAAACACAGATCTGTAGTAGTTGTAGTTGAATATTCTACAGCATTCGATACTGTTCTTGAATAATTTTCAAAAGCTGGTATGCTCCTGGATATTCTCGAATATGTTTCGGTGGATTCTGAATATTGTAGAATGGTCTAGAATACTCTCAAATATTCTGGTATGTTATTCTGGAATTTCTAAAGGACGAAAGTTCCATAACTTATGGCACATAAGGGCGCCCTTCAGGTAAAATCAACTTTCTATAGGACAAAACTTCTAAATCTTATATCTTCAAGAATTCGTTCTTCTGTAGAAACGTAAAAATTCTTTTTGAATATGAGATCACACCATATAATTCCCTGGAACATTCTACAATGATCTGAACTGTTCCAGGATTTTTCCGAACTGTTCAGACTTTTTCCGATCATTCCACGACAATCCAGAACGTTCCGGGGTGTTCTAGAATATTGTACAACATTGTGGATGGCTCCCGAATACTCTTGAATGTTCTGGAATGTTCTAGATCTATCTAGGTGGCGGAATTTTCAACCAATATATCTTCAAATGGACGTGTTTTAAGTAAAAACAGTAACCTTCTTCAGGGAGGGTGGATAGAGACCACCACATCATATCCCTTAAAATCTGTTAGAGTTTTTTTTTCCGTTAAATATTTGTCGCCTCTCTACGAAGGATGACACTCAGCAGTCATCGAAACTTGTGCTAGTTTAGGAATAACTAGGAAATACCTATCAACGTGCGATTTCCAGTACGGATTGGATGATCGGAAGTGAAAATCGATCGTCCGCCCCGTGGGCTCGAAGTACATATAAATTCCCAGTATTATAAATACACTGACCCTTACTTTATGAAAATGAATAACACAATCCATGATAATAATCAAGCAATTTTCACAAATGATTTTTTTTTACTCATTCAATTTCATGTATCGCTAATACTGTAGCTTCATCGGTCTACAATTCTTATACATATACAAATTTCTGACCGTTTCCTTACTCGTTTCTTGATCTAGAGCAAGAAAGCGGAACCTGTGCCCGCTTGGAATGACTAGCTCTTGATTTGCGGAGGAAAGGGTACATGTTGGTTTCTGATTTTTTTTAAAATTCAATTGAAAGTGCTAAAAAGATTTACCAGGTCAAAAGCTCTAAGTGGGATGCTATCTACAGAAATTTCTAGAAATACTGTACCCTTTTCCAACACTTGTCATCGTAAATAAAACAAGGAATACGGTTAATTAAGGAGTTTAAGGGGTTTTACATCCCCAACCTCAAAATTAACAAAACTACTGAATAATCACTATTGATGATAAATTGTCACTGTATGCAGAAATCAAAGTATTCTGAAATTTTCTATTCTTTTCGATGATTGCTTCAATAGGAAAAGTAACAAAATACGGGGTTGGACCCTAGTGTTTAATGCGTTATACCTCACAACTTCTTATCGAAATCCTATTTCTAGAAACCATCAAGGAATCTCAAGGTTTGATTCTTGAGATTCAAGACTCTTGTAGTCTCTAGCAGTAGCAACCACAGATCTATGTTCAATAGTAGAGTCAATTTTTATGAAATCACTTGTTTTCATACTGTTAATGGCTCTTATACTTTTTTTGGTGTTTATGTTCCTATATACCTTTGTGCTTGTATGCTTTTCATGATTTACAAGATGTCAACATTAACTATGATATACTCCATACAGAAAATATAGGACATAAATTGTGCCTGCTGGAGTGTCTGGAAATAAATAACGGCAAGTACTCATCCCTCATTGAACAACCAAGAGGTTAACCACTCAACATTGTCAAACCTTCTTTCATAATGCCAAGAACTATTCATATTCAAAATTCACCTGCTGTCCAAATTCTACCTGTTTTCTCATTTACATCAACCAGTTACGTGTGGTAACTACTACTGTTGTTCATAAGAATTATAGACACGTGTGTGTTTTTTGTTTCAAAATTGCTTAATTATTATCATGGATGAATTTCCAGTAGTCAACTAGCAAAATAGTAGCCACAATAAACCCTTGTGGGTTGCGGCGGAGGGTCGAAAAGACCCACTCACTTTGGACCTATCGACCTTTCTTCTGCACTGATTGAATCTCTCATTACTAGAGTTAAGAGCAATTGCTCGTAACTCTAATAAACTTTTGAATGAATCGTTGTCTATTCGTAGATAATTCCTTCATTTTGGGCTTCTCTGGTCCGTTGTTTGTTAGGAAAATTTATATATGGATAAATATGTTTTTGTACTGAACATTTATTAATTGAATAGAACTGGCCGATACTTGATAAAAATACATATTTAAAAAAACTAATCAATAGAGTTCATTCTATGATTTTCACTATAAGGGTTTCACGAAAACCGCGACACCTGTTTCGTAAGGGTAAAACCCTTATAGTGAAAATCATATAATAAACTCTATTGATTAGTTTTTTTTTTGAAAATTTATTATTATAACGCTTTTTCGAAACTCTTATATCATGATAAATAATACTAAACTGAATTAATAACCGATCGCTTGCAATGTTTCAAATCTATGGACAAGACATTCTATGATCTGTCTTTAGGATTTATAGTGCCATCTGTTATACAATCAATCATAATCAAACTTTTGATATATAATTTCTGGGAACATTTCAGAATTTCAGCAAGATCATCTTCGAACAATACTTAGCTGACGCATAATATCTAGAATAGTATCATAAACCTTGCAAAAATACATTTGGTTCGCATTATACATATATTTCTCTGAACTGAACGATCAAAGCTATTGAATGAAATTTGTTGTTTGGGCACGTATAATTCATAGTATTTATGGACAGTCATAATTTATTACGTTCTAAAAGTAATACGCAACTATTCATTTATAGAAAACAAATTGTGAGAGAGCGCTGCGTAAAAGTACTAAAATGGTTGATGGGGGTGGTAATCATTTGCCAAATCATGGATTATTTCTTGTTTCATATTTTGCAGAGGGCTTCATAGTTCAACCCTAGGCACTCGACAAGAAACCGTTAAAACCATAATTATTAAATGAAAACCGGCCCATTAGATTTGAAGTGAGACTTGCAGGTCAGATGAAATCATTTTGAAAATGTTTATATATCAATTGTCATTGCAAGACCACCATATTGTACATTACTGGGAGTTAACTGGTAGAAACTATAAGAACACATATTTTGACAATGTTTTCTAGAACTTTCTCAGAGTGAATTAACATTTTGCAAGTATTAATTCACTCTAAATGGCTACATATATGAATGTTTGAACACGATTTACTCATTCATGAATATTGATTCATTCACTAATGTTATGTGTGAATTTATTGAACTATGACGATGTTATCGTCATAGTTTCGAAATATAACGAAACAATTCACTACATATATTTATTTTCTATAGCTCTATGAAAAGACAGTGATAGCAGATGTATATTTTTCAAGGGTAGCTTGCTATACTCATTCTGAAGTTCCACACATATAATGTGGAAATTGGAAAGCTATTTAGACGGGTGGATCTTATCGAATGAATACGTTAGCTGCCTTGAGCATTTCATGTATAATTTATGATTACCTTTGCATTATATAATTCAAAGTATTATTTCAGGAGATATATTTCATCAGTTCGGACTTCCATTGAAAAGATTAACCGAAAATAACAATTTTATTAAAGAAAAGACTGAAATTACAAAGAAATAACATACAAGCAACACCAAAAAATAAAAAATTGAAATATTAATATACAAGCTGAAAATTAAAAAATATTATCAACAAAACAATGAAAAATAAAAATTTTAAAATTAAAAATATTCCAAACCAAGTTACGTCACGACGTTTCGACTGTTTGTATCCACAATCGTTTTCGGGTGATACTGGGTGGTTGACAATGTTTCGTGGTGTATTTCATCAGTTCGGACTTTCATTGTCGAATATAAAATAAATTGATTTGAAATCCCTGAAAAAAATTAAAAAGATTACCCGAAAATAACAATTTTATTAAACAAAAAACTGAAATTACAAATAAATAACATACAAGTAGTAACCAAAAAATAAAAAAT
>WOGN01011186.1:0-10115 GCA_015342105.1 Leptinotarsa texana | reverse complement strand
AAGGGCACGATAGGAGGAAAGCTAATCGCATTGCCAACTCTTTCGCCAAGGAAGCGGCTGGACTAAGAATTTTAGGACCCAGTGTTACCTACGGCCCGATAACTTCGATAATAGCGGAACTAGCCAAACACCCAGGAAGCAAAGGATGTAAAGGATGCAATCTTTAGGATCACCCTGGGCGATCCTGGAAAGCTGGCGCCGGAGAAATATCGGGGGATGACTAGGAATAATCTACGCTTAACAGTGGTAAGATGAAGCTGTCAGGCACGTCCTATGCAAATGTTCGGAGTTAACGTCAATAAGAGAGTGTGTGTTTGGCGAGTCTTGGCCTACACCTGCCAATATAAAGGAGATGTCTCCCAGATACCTGTCCATCTTCCTGGAAAGGAGAGGTTGGAAGATGACCTAGGAGGACAACTCCTTGGGAGGATATACAATGGGTCACATGTGGCCTATGTGTTATGGGCTTACACTCACCTTCCCCACTCTACAGATACAGATACAGAGAACATAACCTATATACTTTCATACGGTTAAACAACCGATGTTATAACATTGTAATTTTGCCTACCTCACAAGACAAATACTATGAGAAAATTATTAATGAAATGAAAATTTTTGAGTAAAAAAACCAGCTCAATAATTGTCTGTTATTTGAATGAAACTTCGGCAACTAATCTAGATGGAAGTCAGAGGAATCATGAGTAAAAAGTGTTTAACCATTATTTTTAATAAATAAAAAAATGAAAAATTTCTATCAAATAATAAATTAACCTAATGGGTAGCGAGTAGGAGGCGTTATCAGTAGACAATATGAATGAGTAGATAGGGGTCAGGTCTGGAATGTTTGAGAAATGGCTGTTCTCTCACTTGAAAATTTCATCAGTATGTAATATGAATATATTCTGGAGTACATCACAGGTATATACCAATTTCTTTCCTTAGTGAAATATGATATTCTATACCAAAACATTACTCAGTTGAATTGTATATTTGTTATTTGATTTTGATATATAAGGTCGATGACGGTTTTTGCGGAGGCGAATGTCGATGTAGATCTTCGGATGCTGCGGTCTTTTCGCGTATTGAGGCCTCTCAAATTAGTCTCCAGGATCCCAAGTAAGGGCCAACATGATCGACACCTTTATATCTACAGCTACCATGATTTCTTGATGTTTAGAGTTTTACCCAACCGCTGATCATGTAGCGCAGACTAGATTAGTCTTAAAGAGTAGTTATGTATATTAGTTAGATAGAATGAATAACAGAATAACGGTTCACATCTCATGTTTGGGGATTTGAAAATTCCTAGAAAAATTGCAAGATAATACTGATTTATTTTTTATTGTAGCTTCACAAATCATGGGAAAAACGTATTTCCAATTGAATGAAGAAACTCTAAACTATTAATGATATTACAGCGACATATCGATATCTACTTTTTTTTCCTAATGAGCTTAGCATCAAATATGAATAATGATTTTGAACATGTGATTAACATCCTAGCTGGTGCAAAATTATAGATCTCTAATCACAAAAGATGCAAATGGTTTCAATGGAAATCAAAATGAATGTGCCTGATTGAATCATTTTGGACAAATTGTTAGATCTTTCTGCTGACCTATGTGAATAATTTGATAAACATGATGTTTTATATGGGCATGCGATCATTTTGATGTCTTAATAGATTTGATGGATATTGCATCCTTCAATATTCGTTTAGAATGGTTTGGAAACTACGCAGACTCTCTCAAAACATTCCGTTAGAGTGTTCATTTTACTATTCTACACTAATGATGAATTTTTTATTCTCGAAACTTATCATTCTTGATTTACCACTCATTCCACAATATGAAAATTTGTCATTGGTTAGTGATGCCGATGACCCCTCCGTATTTTAAGGTTATCATAATTATAATGAATCTTCTACGAAGAAATTACTACAAAAACAATCACGTTCGATTCTGGTTTTCATATTAACGAAACTATAACTGACTTCTATACATGAGGAAGTAAACGATGATATATTTATCCGACCAAAATAATTTCCCCTCTTGAAATCGGTTTGTTGAAATTGTTGTTGATTGTTTACCAATCGAATTCTGATCAATGAAACTATTTTTTGAACAGACTGATGTAGTTGAATTTCAATATTCAGTTGATTGATACTTCTGGAATCCAATTTTGAGTTTTTTTTGAACAACTTGTTTGAATATTACTGTTGAATTTAGGGTGTGCATATTTAGATTTTTAGAAATAGAGTTAAAGTAGTTTAGACAATTAGTCTAGTATAGTGCATTCGCTAGAGGCTAGATTTTTGCAGGTTCCTCACGATGTTTCCTCAAGATTACATTGTGATGGATCCCCGCGCGTTGCGGGCTATTCGAGTGCTAAGACCTCTGAAGCTAGTCTCTGGCATACCTAGTAAGTAGATTGAATGTAGAAAAACTTCCACTCCTTTCCTCAAGCTTCATTTACTCACATGTGTACATCTGATACTATGATTTATAGATAGGCCTTTTGTATATTTTCTGAATATTTCGATGATATAATCTACTTTTGAAAAATAAAGGCATTCATCAACATGCAATATCAATTTAATCATTCATTGAAGAGGAGAAATTGGTGAAAACAGTTTTATTCATCAAGTGAAAATGATCTGATTTGAATTTATATATAAAAATAATAGAAGTGGATATACAAAATGTTGATGAATCCCATGAGAGACTGAAATAATTCTATATATTTCATGTCCAATTCAAATGTATCCAAGTAATTCAAATCAACTTTACAGTTCTAGTTTTTCATGATATTTTTGCTTTGAACAATGATAATTATGAAATATTGGGAGTACAGTATTTTGATCGAATGATTCATGAAAATTCAAGAAGAAATGAAACTTTAAATTCCAAAGGGGTGTAGAGTTTTAGAATCATCAAATCAAAGTCAACAAAACATATAAATAAAATGAACATCTAAAGTAAAAGTTTTTCATTTTTCACTATGAGAGTGGCATAATTCTGGAAATATTGTTTTGTCATAAAATTATACAGTGCATTCCATTTAAAACGAGCCACTCAGAATAACTTTTGGTACAATTATTTACAGGAAAAATAAAAGAAACGCCAACCATAATATACAGGGGGTACATTTTAACATATTCACATTTGATGTTACTTCCCCTATCGCACCCCCCGAGCATGTCACCAATTTTATTCAATGGATTCACTATATTGTTTCGCATTATCAGATGCTCCATGATGAGCAGATTTCAACAAAGTATAAAACACCATGAATCACCATGAATAACTTTTGGAACAATGATTTTCAAGAAAAATTAAAAAATACCTCAAGAATAATATACGGGGAGACACATTTTGACATATCCCATTTGATCTAATTTTTCTTATCGCATTGCATCATCAGGTGTTTCGTGATGAACAGATTACAGAATAAATTATGACCTGAAGCTCATAGTTTTGAAGCTAAAAATTATTTGAGTTGAAAACGAGTCACCCTGAATGAACTTCTTGTGAAGTATACTACTTATTGTGAAGTATACTTCAAAAAACTCTTATTTTGCTTAGTTAAGTTTGAATTCGATATTCTCTTTATTTTGTATTTGTCTCATTCTACACTAACGATTACTTACCAGGTGAAGGAAAACAATCTCAAAAATGGTAGAATAAGGCGCCGGGTATGAGACAGGCCAAAGAGTTCATTAAAAAGCCATCGCCAAAATTCACGGAGTACCTACTAAGTCTGAATAGGCGATCAACTAGAGTTCTGGTCGGGCTATTGACAGGACACTGTAGAATCAACATACACATGAACAACATCGGACTGGCAGACACAGCCCTATGCAGGTTTTGCCAAGAAGATGAGGAAACCTCCGTACACATACTATGCTATTGCGAAGGTCTGTCAAGGATAAGGTTTTCAACATTAGGGGAGGAAAAACCACAACCCTCTCAATATATGGGGAACTTGAGGTCTGGTCTATGGAGTCTAGTTACAAGGACGAGCCTAGACAAGGAACTCTAGCATACATGAGGGCACACACAATAGATCTGCGAAGGTCGCAGTGTAGTGGCTGTTCAGCACAGAAGCCCCATATTAATGTAATCTAATCTACAATTGGTGTTTCAGTTTTTGTGAATTCTTGAGAAGCAATGGTTTATACGCTTCGAGAACGGATTGAAATATAAAGCTTGTACTACCAGAATGGAATTAGTGCTAAAGTTCCTGTCAATGTTCAATGATAATCATCCAGGAAGAAATGTACGACATAAAAACGTTTCGGAATTATTGAACAAATTTATGTAAACTGGATTTGTTAACAATAAAAAGCATAACCTTTCAGAGGAGTTATCAACGTTGAAGCTGTTTGTACTACAGTTTTAGGGCACGTTGGACTAATGGAAAATTCGCAATCTCTTACTAAGTTATCTAGAGAACCAGGAATCAGTCGTAAAATGTTTTCAGGATCCTTATAAATAAGTACAAATTTAATCCATATATGATTAGACTAGTTCATGAATTGAAGAGTTTTGTGAAAGTCTCACTGAACGGATGAACTTGCATCAGAATTTCTTGTATAAAATTTGTTTTTTGGATGAATGTACGTTTAGTTTGAATGGAGAGATGAATCTGCAAAATTGTCGATATTGGAGTGATACTAATCCTCATTTATACCGTCAAGTGCATTCCCAACGAAATTAAAAACTGAATGTTTGGGCAGGAATTTTGGGTGACCACATCATAGGACCTATTTTATCGATGATAATTTAAACAGTGACAAATATTTGGACATGTTGGAGAATTGAATAAATAATACGGTGCATCAATAGGGCAATTGTGGAGGATAATAATTTATTCGAAAACGAAATACTTTTTCAGCAGTATGGTGCACCTCCTCGTTATGCGGCGCCAATGCGACAATTTGGATGATCCTTTCCCTGGTTGCTGGATTGGCAGAAGAGGTCATACAGAATGGCCACCAAGGCCTCTGGATCTCACTCCTGTAGATTTCTTTTTATAGGGTCATTTAAAGTCTGAAGTGTATGAGATAGAATCAACAGCATTAGAAGATTTGAGAGGGAATATCATGAGGCATTGCAGAGAAATGACTTCCGAGATTCAAAACCATGTGAGAGCGGCCATAGAAGCTCGTTTGTATCATTGTATGAAAGTTGATAAAAACGTTTTGAACGTTAACAGTCATCAGAATTCCATTTAAGGACTAATAGAAAATCTCTTTTTGTGATTTATTGCTTCCATAATATGGAAGCAATAAATTTCAAAATGTGACCTTCTGTATAATTGTTGACTTGATTTTTTATTTTTCTTGCGAATCATTGTCTCAGAGTTTTTTAGGGTGGCTCGTTTTCAACTAAAATAATTTATAGTTCCTGAACCATAAACTCCAGAACATACGTTTCATACTTTGTTGAAATCTGCTCATCATGGAGCATCTGATAATGCGAAACAATATAGGGTGATCCATTTAAAAAAATTGGTTACATGCGAGAGGGGGGTGCGATAGGGAAAGTAACATCAAATGTGAGTATGTCAAAATGTGACCCCTTGCATACTATTGTTGATATGTTTTTTCATTTTTCCTGAAAATCATTGTTCCAAAAGTTAATCAGGGTGGCTTGTTTCAAATGGAATGCACTGTATATGTGTATTGCAACATAATGTCTACATTGGTTATCAATCAACTATTAGATCACTCCCCAGTACTTTAATGAGTAACATCTATTTTCAGTATTTTTTATAAACTTCAATATTTTAATTTTTCTTATTGTAAATGAACATTTTTATACCCTCCCCCTGGCAAATGAATATCTTACATAGTAGTATATTCGAATATTGATATATGAATATATTAAAATCAATAATCAGGTTGACAATTTTGACTAAGAACAAATAGTTTCAGTTTGGACTATAGTAAGAGGTTTTATCGTCACTATATCTAGTCGCATCAACCAACTACTTTGAAAACATTTTTTGGGTATTTTTCCCAGCAAATATGCTGATGACTATAATGGTATGGAACCATCAAATAAAAATTAGTCAAATATCGATCAAACTGCTTTACTCTCACTACAGTATGAACATATTGATGAAAGATGACTATTTGTATAGGTCTACAAGTTGTTTTGAAATCCATCATCAAAGCCATGGCCCCTCTGCTTCAGATAGGATTACTGGTTTTATTCGCCATCGTTATATTTGCAATCATAGGATTGGAATTCTACTCTGGTGCCTTACATAGAACTTGTTATAGCCTTTATAATATAGGTGAGTATTAATGGTATTAATGTTATTTGAAGTTATTTAAATAGTTCAGATTGAAACGAAGCCTTATAGTCATCGTTTCTTACATATACATGCCTTTTTTTAACTGATACCACTATTGCTATATCGGAAATAGTGGGTCCCACAGGAACGGTTAAATATAGAACAGTTGTTCCTTTTTTAGGAATGTAACATAGATCGACGAAATCTCCAACCGTTTCTGAGATATTTGCAAGAAACTGAAAATGACAGGTTTTATTTTTGTGCTCTACCGCCTCCATTTTCAATAATATCGAAAAAGGATAAAAGACCGTTTTGCTTTATTTCATGTTTTTCAAAATCTGTTCCAACCCATTTTTCAATGCGATGTTTCGTTCATTGAAATCCATTATAAATATATTTATTTGATACGAACCTGTATGTTTTTAATACATTTTGGTAGTTATTGTAATTACAAATTCATTGATATATTACAACATATGTATTTATCGACGTTTCTTTGCGAAAATACTTCATCAAACTTCCATCACTCAACTTTTTTTTTAATAAAAAATCAAATTTCTAAATATCGTTGCAAGCACATAGTGATACATCAGATTGAAAAGGAAACGAAATAATAACTCGTAGGAAATTCCCATGTGATATCGCATGGAATGTTTGAATTGACTTCCATCATTTCTTAAACAAATACTTGCTCTAGTGTTAGGTTAGGTTATGTCCAAAGTGAGTCTATTCGACTCTCCACCGCAACCCGCAAGAGTTCATTGTGTCTTACATCTATTCACACTTGACCAAATGAACCCAGCTTCTTAACGAAACGTGATTCGGCTCCGTTAGGGCAGGCACAAAAAATGTGCTCTGCCTTTTCAACATTCTCCAAACAGAGGCGACACACACTGTCTTCCGACAGTCCGACTCTCTAGATATGATGATTCAAATGACAGGTACCTATAAGATAGCTTGTTAGACATCCCTACTGTAGTCCAACAACTGTTTGGTATCAAGGTTCGAATAGTGAAGAAACTCCTTGGAGTGAGCCAATCCTGAAAGATTTCGCCAGAAGTTCTTTTTGCCATCCCTTTGTTCAATCTTTGTTTAACAAAAGCTAAAGCGATGCCAATGACAAATTCTGGTCCGATGAAGCTGCTTGCAGCACTTTCCTTTACAAGGGAGTCAGCAGCTTTATTGTCTTTCAGGCTAGTATGGCCAGGAATCCAGACCAGAGACAATCTGTTAAGTCTTCCTATCGAGGAGAGTCTGGTCACATAGGACGGAATTCCGCCCATTGTCGTCCGTCAGAAGGACAAATGGGTGTCATTGATAAAATTGACAGCTCAAGAGAACATTAAGTTCTCGAAAGCCGTCAATTTGTACGACGGGATAAAAGTTTTATCCGAGTTTTCTGACGAGTATCGTCGACTGGCAATACTCTTGGTAAATAAAAAAATCCCTGACCATACAAATGAGCTTCCTGGAGAGCGGCAAATTCGTGCCGTCTTCAGGGAAGTGCAAGAGCACTTGGCAGTTGGAGATATTTGCGTGGAGCTTGAAGTTAGGGGTTTTAACCGCATCTGCGTCACGGCATGAAGCGTGCTGACAAACCATATTTGAGGTCAAAGACCTTTTGAGTGTAAAGGTTTCTTGTCGAACCCCAACACCCAAAAACTTCGGTGTGTCAGTGCCATCGTTGTCAACGTTTCGGCCACTGTCAGCGTAACTGCTTGACAATCTCTATTTATGTGACGTGCGCTGGCAGGCATCTCACAAATGCCAGGACCGACTCTCAAAGTGCAATAACTGCGAAGGGGTTCACACAGCCAACTATCGTGGCTGCCGTGCGTACCCCAAGGTACAGCAAACAGGGCAGTTGCCATGCAAAAAACCGGCTCCAACAGGGAGACCTGCGGTGTCTGGACGCGTCCAGGAGGGGTCAGCTTTGCCAGAGCTGCATCCAAGGGTGCCAGCAGTACAGCAAAGCCCACCTCCTCTCGACCTGAACCCTCACCTCAGACTCAGGGGGTTTCAGACATATGTGCTGCACTGGACCAGATGAAAAAGCTGTTCGTCAAATTCCCCGTGCAACAGAAAATGTTCACGGTGAATACCGACGAGATAAGCGGAACTGCAAATGTCTAGACAACCAACATTGCCTAGATCTCTGAACTTAGTCTTTTGGAATGCTAATGGAATTCGGTTTAAAATACATGATTTTGAAAACTTCTTAATCGAATACAATATCGATATGGCTCTCGTGCAAGAGACGCATCTGAGAAACGAATCCATTGTCATTCCAAATTACAGATTCTATCACAGAGAACGTGTTGGACGGGCTGGACGGGGAGTTGGCATATTTGTCAAACGCATGTTGCTGAGACCAGATAAGCCTACGTACTGTCGTGAGCAGACTAGGCCTGACATACTAGCCATCGAGCTTCTCAGAAGCGTCTCTCCGACTAGCGACATTTACGCGCTGTCGGAACTGGACTTCGATCATAATCCAATAATCCTGGTATTGTACGATGATCTTCCTTCTCCTGATTACCGCAAGAGATCGAAGACAAATTGGGATATCTTCACATATCATTCACGGAGATCGCGGAGTGTGCTACTCCCCCGCCGACAAAGCGTTAGCCTTTGCCGACAAGATGGAACGTCAATTTCAACTTCCCCAGAAGGTGGAAGCATGTTGAGCTCAGAACGTGTTGTTCCCACAGAACTATCGCCTGATCAGTCTACTCTCGTCGGCGGCTAAGTTGGCTGAAAGAGTCGTTCTACAAAGACTCAACGAAGAAGTTGAGGGCCGAAATGTTCTGCCTGACGAACAATTTGGCTTCAGAAGAGAACACTCCACTGAGTAACAGGCTCTAAGGCTGGTCGAAAACACCATCCATGAACTGAATAACAACAAGAAAGTACATATTGTTCTGCTAGATATCTCGAAGGTCTTCGACCGTGTATGACACGGAGGCCTTCTGCATAAATTAATCGAGTTCGACATGCCTCGGGGTCCTAGACAGCAGAAAATTTCAGGTTAGAGTAGAGGGTTCCCTGTCTGACAACAGAGAGATCCTCGCTGGTGTGCCACAGGGGGCAGTGTTCTCACCGACGCTGTACTCACTTTACACCAGTGACCTTCCGAGACCTGAGCGTGTGAAGATATTCCTATACGCCGATGACACGGTACTCCTCTCGTCTTCCATGAGTCGAGAGCTCGGCGTCGTCTACATGCAACGTGCATTGGACGACCTCGGTTGCTGGTACCTCAATTGGAAGATCCGAGTGAACCCGAACAAGACTCAGGTGATAACCGTGGGAAGATTGCTATCTTCTCCGGCCAGAAAAGTGAGAATTTCTGGAAGGGAGATTGACTGGCAAGCGCGGGTAAAGTACCTCGACCTTCTAATAGACCGTAGGCTCACTTGGAACCCGCACATCATGTGCGTGAAATGTGCGTGGTTCGGATAGCTAGTCTGTACCCTCTGATCAACAGGAAATCAAAAATGAGCTTAAAGAACAAAATTACCATGTAAGCTTCTGGCGTCTGGGGACAAGCGGCTACGTATAATATCTCCACTCTGGAGAGATTACAAATGAGTATGAGGATGATTGTGAATGGTCCTTGGTTTGTGCGGAATGAAGCCATCCGCAGAGATTTGCAGCTACCTTCCATTCGGTAGTTCATTCAATCGACGAATCGGCGAGTTTTTGATGGTGCGGAAACTCACGAAAATCCGTTAGTTAGGGAAGCTATAGATTATGCTGTAGATGACCCCTTCCGATTTGGAAGACCCCGACACTCTGTCGAATGAGGT
>WOGN01011185.1:0-10116 GCA_015342105.1 Leptinotarsa texana | reverse complement strand
AAATTTTTAGGATTTTGAATAGTTCTTTACAGCTCGTGCGTCTACTTACTCTTTGAATATTTCTGACAGCTCTCTTTTGTAAAATAAACACCCTTTGCGCTTCACTAGATAAACCCCAAGCTGATATGCTATATGAGATTAAAGAGTGAACATGTGCATGATAAAACATAAGTAATACAGATTTGTCCACAATTTTATTAAGTTGATACAGGCAATAGCACATTGGTGATATTTTTTTGCACATTTCATGAATGTGATGATTCCACTTACAATCTTCTGAGAAGTTAAGTCCCAAGAATTTAACTGATGTTACTTGTTTTAACGAACCATTTGATGCTTTTAAAAGCAGTTAAAAGCAGTTCAAAAATTTCGAGTCATGTGATAACTTATGACACAACTTAAATCACTTTTTCCTTAGTATTGAATACATTGAAAAAAATATCGAAACATAAGTCTGTCATAACATTAAAGTTAAGCTGTTATTCAATAGCTTCTTGAAAGAAAAATGGAACCGAAAGTAATAGGTAAAGCATACTAATTGGTCTACAATTTTGAATATTAGTCTGAGAGGACTTTCACATGTAAGGAATTCAAAACCAAATAGTTTGAATAATAGTTGTTTTGAGTAAATTTCGTGTAAAAAAGGAGGAATGCTGTTTGCATATTGTTTCTTGCAATGCATGATACTGTCCACGAAAGAATTGCATTGAATGTTAAGGGCATAAAACTAGTAACTGAAAACAATGATTTACCTGTGAAAAAGTCATCGAAAGATTCCAGATCCAGAGGCTAATCTTCACTTCTCCACAGCATCGGACTTACGTTGTATAATTACAACTCAAGTTGAAACCTTCAGCTCTGGAGAAATTCAATGGACTAATGAAAACGTCTCGTCACACTTCTGGATTATTACGTGTATTGTTCACAAATTTATTTTGTCACAATTTTCTTCAGATATGTAAGTGAACGTATCGGTCTAAATATTTCAGTTTGCATGGGTTCTTCAAAGCTTATTTTAGTTGCATGAATTTCAATAATGAACTGTTAGAAAATAGAATGGAATAGCATAACGAAAATTGAATCTATCTGAGCATACTACAGAGATTTCGCTCTTAACTAGCCTAATTTATTAAAGTTAACAGTCAGCTGATAATTTATTTTATTAGATTTTTTATATGTGCTTGTGACAGTTTAAATCACAATCAATATAAAGACCTAGAGATTCTGATATATACACTGTTATATATTTCTCTATTAATGACATAAATCTGTAGTGAATGCCACAAGGATTTCAAAACTTTGTTTTGGAACATAATGACCTACAAAAGTAGAAATTTACAAACTCTTGTTTAATATCAACTTGTGAGGGTACTTCACAATTATGACTAGTATGAGTCTTTTCATGTGCATTTGAATTGCTGTTTCGATTAAAACTTGTTAAGCAGATTTTACAATGCAACAATTTTTTCCCAGTATGAATTTTATTATGTTTATTCAAAATACTCTTGCGTATAAAAGAGTTCAAGCAAATTTAGCAGGAAAATGGTTTTTTCCAGCATTAGATTTTTTGTGGTTTTTCAAATGATCAATCCTGACAAACCCTTTTGAGCAGGTTTCATACCAATACGATCGGCCCTCAATATGAGATGTTTCATGTCTTTTCATACTACTGGAGTCAATGAATGGCATGGAGCGGATTTTACACTGGAAAAGTTTTTCTTTCAGATGGGTTTGTTTAATGGAAATATTTTAAGCAGATTTTACACTGAAATGGTTTTTCCCCAGTATGAGTTTTTTCATGTCCTTTCAAATGATCACTCATGTTTCATGTTTGTTCAAAACACTACTTCTAATGAATGATTTTAAGCAGATTTTACACTGAAATGGTTTTTCCCATATATATACTCCATAGTGATCAAGGCTCTATTACGAGTGAAAGTTTAAACAAATTTCCCAAAAAAAATGATCTAGACGGTTCATCACCGTTGTGTATTTTCTCGTGGTTTTAAGGTGATCAATGCTGGTGAAAAATTTCAAGCGAATTTTCCAAAAAAATGGCTTTTCCTTAGTATGAGTTTCCTGTTATTTTTTCAAGTGACCCGCACTGAAGAAATGATTTTGAGCTTTTACACAGAAATTGCCTTTTTCCTGTATGAGATTTGGGGTACTTTTACACGGAGTTTTTTTCCAGAAGGAATTATTTCATGGTATTTCAAAGATGTGCTCTGAAAAAATGATTTTGAGCAGAATTTGCTCTAGAGTTGTTTTTCAGAGTCGTGGCTTCTTTCGTGATATTTCAGATTAGTTACTTGAAGAAAAGATTTTGAACAGATTTTACAACGAAATTTTTCTCCAGTATGGACTCTTTCGTGTTTAACTAAGTTAAACCTGTAACTGAAAGATTGCAAACATATTTCACATGAAAATGGTTTCTCTCCAGTATGACTTTGTTCGTGTCGTTTCAAACGAAGACTTCTCTTGAAAGTTTTTGAACAGATTTTACAAATAAATTGTTTTTTCTCATTTTCATGGGATTTCAAATCGGTATACTCATTCAATTCGTGTTTCACAGAATTGCTCTTTTCAACAGATAACCCCTTTTGATATAATGTTGAGGTTATATTTTCATCGACAACTTCTTTCTTGACAAAAATAGTTTCCTCCTGTGTTCCAAAACGAATTATGGAAGGATCTGTAAAAAATACTTTCAATGTGACTATGTGCATCACCCTACTACAATATTATACAGAAAGTGGGAATCTTCTAAAAATAAAAGGAAAAAAAATAAATACATCAATAACATTTTTTGCAGTAACGTGTAGATTATGCAATCAAGTTGCTTATTTTAAATCAGGATTTTGGAAAGCTACAGTGAATTTTTCTTGTAGGTGTTGATAAGGAATTGAAGACTATCTAGACATTCAATTGATTCACTTCTTTGAATAAACGAATCATTACCTGCTTTGACATCAAAGACTGGTTTCAAATCCTGAATTAGATCTCCTGTTCTAGTATTAGTTTCCTTTAGGTTTTTACAGGTAAGTTCTGTGAAAATGTCAGGACCAATAAAACATTTCGTTGGGAAAACTTGGTTTTCATCTTGCTGGCAACATTCAGATTTTACTTCGTGGTGAAGAATATCAATATCTTCCTCGCTTTTAATGGTCAACAGGTTGCCTTTAAGATCTTGGCAATTTTCTCCAGAGTTCCCATCATGGTTTTTCCTGGTCAGGAAATCCATGTCTGGACTAGAAAATTCATGAAACCCTCCACATTCAGGCATCATTTCCTGTGGTTCCAACTTGACCTTAATATTCGAGGAAATAATTTCAGCATCAACAGGTTCCATCTTAGGAAGTGATTTTTCATATTCAAGGGTTTCCATAATCGATTTTTACGAAAACTTTTCATCAATAACGAATAATTTATTGAAATGGTTGAGACTATCCAGAGTAACACAATATTATAACATTGTAAATAATCTACTGTGATTACAGAATACGTTGACATTGACAGTTATTGTTTGACAGTGATCCACAGAACTATAACTTAGTTATAATTCTGTGCAGTGGGCCAACGACCTTGTAAAGATAGAGATGTACATGAAATAAAAAGTTAGAAAATAATAATTTAAGGTGGCGTCACTGTTCTCAAATAGAATTATCTATTTTTTATCGACCTTCTTTGGATATTTTTACCTTCCACCGTGTTTTGAGTTGTTTGTAAAATAGTGAGAATGAAGGTTTCAACATCAAAACATGAGATACTGGTGAAGAACTGACATAAATTATTTCAAATGAAACCACAACAAAAACAAAGCTCTGTCACAAAACGTTGTGAATTTTAGTTAGTAATAATTCTCATTCATCAGGTACTCGTGTCTTTAATAATGGTATCATAAGATAATATTCCCAAATGAACGACACTAAACACAGCTGTTAATCAGCACAGATCACCATTTAGATCACAGATCAACATTCATAGAACACACTAGCGCCACCATCGGTAGAAATGTTGCCTACCTAAGTGAACGATCTTTACCATTACAATTTCCTTAATAAACATGTCTGGGTGTTAATTTCATATCTACCTAAAAGTGTAGTAACAACTAATAACTTCAATTAGCTTGACAAGAGTCTCAACAATCGAACAAAACTTTCATTAGATATATTGTTATTTATATTAATAACCTTTCATGGAACGATGCAATCAAAGAACTGCAAAAACGAACTATGTTCCATTGTAAAAGTTAAAGAAAAACCTTCATACAGCGCCATCTGATTTTTAATAGATCAAGTATTTTAATGGTATGGATGCAAATTTTCAATTTGACAAAATATGTTACACTTGAATTATTTGTTTTAAGGGCAATTGAACATAAGTTTCCTAGTATAAAAAAATCCTCTCAAAAACAGATTATTGTATTTTTCTGCTTCACAGATTTTTCAAATTACATGCAGGAAGATAATACTGGACAACTGAATTTCATCATCTGCATGAATCATTCCTCAGTTAATCAAAAAATCCAGTGAAAAGCTATCGATTATTTTTCACGAATTTTTCCATAGAGATTTTGACATTCATCTGTTCTTTCACAAGGATGCCTTTTCTTCTGCATGAATACTTTCGTGGCGTCTTAATATGCCTCTTTGATTAAACGATTTCAAGCAGACTTTACACTGAAATGGTTTCTGTCCTGTATGAACTAGAAAATGACTTTTCAAGTTCTGCGCTTGATTGAAAGACTTTGAGCAAATCTCGCAGTGGAAGGGTTTTTCACCTGTATGAACCCTTTCGTGACGCCGCAGAATACTATTTTGATTGAATGATTTCTCACAGAATTTGCAGTTGAACGGTTTCTCTCCAGTATGGATTCTTTCATGGACTTTCAAAGAACTTAACTGGGTGAAAGATTTTGAGCAAATCTTGCAAGAAAAAGGTTTATTTCCCAAATGGAGTTTTTCGTGAACTTTCAAGAAACACTTGTATTTGAAGGATTTTGAGCAGATTTCGCAATGAAATGGTGTTTCTCCCAAGTGACTCTTCTCATGGGTTTTCAGTTTTTTTTCATGATTGAAGGACTTGGAACAGATATTACAATGGACTATTTTTCTTGAGTGAATCTGCTCATGAACTGATAAGTTATCCTTGCGATTGAAGTATTTTGAGCAGGTTCTGCACTGAAATCTTTTCTTCCCTCCACGAAGAGAGCCAACCGTATCATCCTTTGCAACAAGACGTTTTGAAGGACCTGAATGAAAAAATTGACAATCTAATTGCTAATAATTCATCTGAACCATTTCATAAAATTGACACTCGCCTTCAGCACGGGTGGATTTCAAATAATTTTGTTCTATACAGTTGGATTCGGATGGACTGTCACATGTTTCTTGGTCGACAGTTTCACTTCTGATTCCTTCGAAATTACTAATATCTACATCGATTTGAATGTGTTCTGAGTCTAATTTTTCCTTCTTTACTTCCTTTAGAATTAGATATTCTTCACCTTCTTCTGGATGGATATGATCCATTAAATATTCATCAACACCATTGCACCTTTCAGTTGGCTCCCCCTTCACTACTACTCTTTCAAAAGCTGTTTCGAAATCACAACTGTTCTCACTATCCAGTTGTTGAATTTTCACCAATTCACTTTTCTCTTTATCCATGGTATGGGACATGTATTATTTATTTTTTTTTATCACCGATCGATGTCAATATCAACTGTCAACCATCAAAAAATTTGTTATTAGTTCGTTAGTAATTTTAGTGCTGAGTTGTAGTGAAAATTATTATAATTTGGATGTACTCAGATGATTGATGGTTCAAAATGAATATGGTGAAAAATGAAAACACTTTCCCTCTATTTTAGCCATTTTATGTGATTCAAAAAGTAATTTTGAAGGAATTTATTGATCCCAAGAACTATTACATGTTTATAGTAAGACAATGTAATATATAATTGGGAAAAAACATACTAAGAATAGTACAACGAAAAAGATTAAAAAAGACAAATAGAAGAATGTGAAACTACAAAACAGTCAATCTATTACAAGATATACTCTTTTAGTTGTGTTTTGATTTCGTATATTTAATTTTTTATATTGGTATAATTGGACCAAGTTGATTAAGTATAAAAATAATAATACAAATCATAAAACTAGTTTCGAAAATTCGAGAGTTTGTATCTTCCTACGGAAAAGCCAACCTTCAAAAACAGCATATAGAAACAAAATATTCACTCAACACCAAGGTGGATATGTTGGTAAACAACTTAAATATTTGCAATAACTATTTAGTTGAACTATTTCAAAACAATCTTTCTCTTTTAAAGTGCTGGAATCATATCTGACTAGATTGTTTCATTCCTAATAAGATAAAGGTTTGTGAACAATAACAGAGTAATCTAAACTTTGGCAGCTTTTCTCATCATTATCAACATAAAAATCCAAAATTTCCCAAGATTCTGAGTAATAGATTATCAAAATTTTAGGACACACGTAAATTTTTTTCTCCCAGGAAAATATTTGTACTCGAGAATAGTTTTGGAGAATGAGTTTTAATCTTCCTCTTTGAAGATGATCACTTGGTAATCGAAACACGTGTAGAAGTGTTAAAAATAACGATTTGGTGTTGGGAAAAAACTCCAGTAATATTCATTACTACACCAAACTCCAGTAATATTCATTACTACATACTGCATCATAAGTCGAGAATAGCATCTGGTATTCGTTGATCGTCTAGGTGCGACGTCTATCGGGCATATCAAAATTAAAACAGATGGTAAAACAAAGTATCATCAGCTATTTCCATATATTATTTTAGATATCAATCAGTTTGCCATGTCTAGTTTGATTGCACGAAACATATTACTTCAGCAAATTCACAATTGAAAGACTCACAAAAACATAATTTGCGTTTAGTATTCAGTTTTTCTGATTACCTTTCTTATCGTTTGAACAATGCCATCATCGATGAAAATGGGGAATGTTCCTCCTGACGAAAATCAAGTACTTTTCATAAAAAGGTTCTAAAACAACACATTTTAAACTAATCATTTCAACATTTTCCTTTAAAAATTATTTAAATACTTAATAAAGAGGTATGAAATAATGCATTCACATTTAAAGGGATTCGTTTCTATTTCACCATTTGGCAACATCGATTATTGCTAATAGAGGTTAATGAATCTGTTACCTGTATGAGACAAACAAAGATGGCATATTTCAGAGGCGTGCTGTTCTGTTTACTTATGTTCCGAGACATTCTGTGACATATGACATTTTCTGCAACTAACCTATCTTCCTCTATATAAATAAATAACAAAACAACTTTTGTTTATGTAGCTTGTGTAGGTGGTATTGAACTATAATTTATATTTTGCCTTAATTGTTGATTTATAAAGATACGTTTCCTTTTTTAAAGTAGAATATCTAGGTACGTATAAATTAATTCAACTTGATATATTGAACTCAATTTTATTTTGTTCAAACTTGCTTTTGCTGCAATAACCCAAATTGAGGAACATTCCCCATTGTCTTAGACAATGCTTGGGGTCTCAAAAAAAACCTTCTGTCAACTTTGTGGCGCTGTCTGTAATTGAGCAGTTTTACCTAGTAAATAAAACGGTAATCTATAAAGATCTATTAAAATTCCTAGCCTTGTTTTCTATTAAAATCATCTGCAATTTGATTTTAGCACTTAGAATAATCGTAATTTTCTTGTTGGCTTCCAAATAATTTTCCTTGAATATTTAGCAAAGGCGATTTGAAATGAATGATTATGCACCTGAAAAACTCAACTTCACTTTCTTGTTTTTGAGAAAAATAACTATTTATTCATAAGCCTGCCCAGTTTCAGATATGAGGATGCTGAGACATCTTCAAGTCTTTGTGAAAAATCTTTAGGAATTCTACTTTTAGATGAAAGTGGGGAATTTCAAGAGAGAACGAAAAAAATAAATAAATATACATCAGTAAATATAATTTACAAAGATGTTTATATCATGTAGAACGAAAGGTTTCTGGAAGATAAAAATGACACAGGAATCAAAATTATTATTCATGAATAAGTTGAATTAATTTGAAATGAAAAATTTCCTCTTTATAGGTTCTGCAGCTAAGGCTGTAGCAGCAATATTTGTCGATGCTAGTACCACTTCTCTGAAAGAATCCTCTCATAAGTACGGATCCAATAAGGTTTAAAGCTACTTCCGAATGACATAAACTATCCAGCAGAATTTAAATTTTCACTTAATTTCTTGTTGGAATGGTATTTCTTTCAGGTGAATATTTTCATGACGCCTCATCGTACTGCTCTGATTGAAAGACTTTAAACAAACTTTGCACTGAAACGGTTTTTGTCCTGAATGTATAAGATTATGAGTCTTCAATTTGTGAAAACGGTTGAAAGATTTTGAGCAAGTCTCGCACTTGAAAGGCTTTTCTCCTGTATGAATCGTTTGGTGACGTCGCAAAATGCTCTTTTGATTGAAGGATTTCTCACAGATTCCGCAGACGAAAGGTTTATCTTCAGTATGGAGTCTCTCATGGTGAATCTTCTCGTGAACCCTCAAATTATACTTGTATCGGAAAGATTTCGAACAAGTTCTACAATGAAAAGTTGATTCTCCCAAATGAGTTTTTTCGTGGGCTTTCAGCTTACTTTCATGAATGAAGGACTTTGAACATATTGTACAATGGAAATCCCCTTCGCCTCTGTGATTCTTCTCGTGAACTCTTACATAATCCTTACGTTTGAAGCACTTCGAGCAGAATTTACACTGGAATGGGTTTACAGTTTCCACAAAATCGTCATTTTCAATAGAGGAGGGTGGTCGTAATCGAAATTCTGTAAGAAATAATCTCAACATAATCTGGTTTTACATGAAAAAGCTTCAAACACTTGCCTTGCATATCGTCTTGTTCAGACTCATCTTGTTTTTCACAACTCAACTCCGAAGAGCCCTCATTTGGTTCTTCTTTGACAGTTTCACATTTGAAATTATCAATATTTATTGGCAAATCAACACAGTCTGTTTTTTCATTTTTTACTTTCACACATGTTTTTTCAATAAAGTTGACATCCACAAAATAACTATCAACATCATTGCACATTTCAATTGGCTCTCCTTTTACAATAACTCTTTCGAAGCCTAATTCTTCACAATCGTCCTCCTTTTTTATTTGTTTGCCTTCCATCATTACTTATTTATTACTCCAATAAATCATTACTTCAAGTTCGAAAGGACCTTGTTTACTTCTATACGTCAACGTATATTGTCAGAGTTGCCATTCAATCTTTTATTTTCGTACTAAACTCAGAAAATTTCAAAATATATTCAAGTAAACTGATAATTGACGTCGTACTCAGATATCTCAAATGGTGAGATAAAAATCTCTAAACACTGTTTTCTTCAAAAAATTAAAATTTGAAAATGACTTACATTTGTGAACACGATTTGACATTGAACTCGAAAAACTTTTTCCAAACGCAAGCCAGCACTCGTGGTTGTTTCAAGGATAGAAAACTCGCTCATAATTGATTATGAATGAAAATCCAATCGACCCAAGTAATGATGAATTAACGATGATCCAAATGTTTATCTCAACAATAATACTGAATGCGATACTCAAATTTTGACAACTGAAAGGCTCTCTCTGTGACAAATTGGAACTATTGAAGTTTTGCTTGTAATTCCAAGCCAAATCCACAGTTTCATTTGGGGATGGAATACTTGTTGAAATCAGAATATTTCAAAACTGAGACTTATGCAGGGTTTCCCCCGTTTTCGTTTTGTGTACCAATTCATTCTTGAAAAACAAATTGATCTGAGAAAAATCCATGTTTTGTTGATGGAATCAACTGTTCTTCTTTTCGGAAAATTGAAAAAAGTTTAGGTATTCAATAAAAATGATGGCCTGCAATTTTATAGGTCTTCAGTGTTATGAGAACTAGGTCAACGAACATACCTAGGTTGACGAACAACGGACAGATCTAGGTTAACGACAGACTAGAGTCAGGGCTGCTCCTGGCTATACAATTGTACGAATTGCTATACAATTCAATATTTTTTCGTACATGCATACCACATTGACGAAAAGCATACATTTTGAC
>WOGN01011184.1:0-13821 GCA_015342105.1 Leptinotarsa texana | reverse complement strand
TCATCTGTAAGACCAATAAGAACTCAACATTCCTTTTTGGCTAAACTTTTGTACTATTCTTATCTTGTTGGTCATCAGTAAGAGCAATAAGAACTCAGAATTAATGTTGCAACTCAACTATCGTACTATTCTTGTTGTGTTTGATCATCTGTAAGAGCAATAAGAACCCAATATTCGTTTTTTGACTCAATTTTGTACTGATCATGTCGTGTTGGTCATCTGTAAGAGCAATAAGAACTCAACATTCATTTTTGACTCAACTTTTGTACTATTCATGTCGTGTTGGACATCTATAGGAGCATTAGGAACTCAACATTCGTTTTTTGACCCAACTTTTGTACTGGTCATCTGTAAGACCAATAAGAACTCAACATTCCTTTTTGGCTAAACTTTTGTACTATTCTTATCTTGTTGGTCATCAGTAAGAGCAATAAGAACTCAACATTAATGTTGCAACTCAACTATCGTACTATTCTTGTCGTGTTTGATCATCTGTAAGAGCAATAAGAACCCAACATTCATTTTTCGACCCAACTCTTGTACTATTCATGTCGCGTTGGTCATCTGTAAGAGCTGTATGACTAACTGAAACCGCACAAAATAAAACTCCCGTGGATCATCGACCAGGCATCTTCAAGGCGAAAATCATGAAACGCACTTGGCTTTGTATCGGCACAATCGTATTTTTTTCACGAATTCCAGCGTATTATTACACACACGTTGAAGCCAAAAGAAAAAAAAAGAAAGATGACGATAAAAGACCCGAACCGAGGAGGAAAATAAAGAAGCGTCCGAAGCAACCCAGCCAACAGATTGTATCGCATAAATCTCAAAATGCATCAATATTTATTACCATCGTATACATTTTTGACAAGTGTTGTGTACGTGTGTGATTTGTATGAGGAATCGTTAATACTAACTCGGTATGGAGAGAACTTACCGATAATACTAATAGAGGTATTCATATGTACAAAATTGAGCGTTGTTAATTTATATTCCTCTTCGAATAGACTCTTTCACTGGGTCATTTCCAGCGTTATTTTGTTGGCCGGTTGATGCTTTTTTGTTCGGGATCTGGTCTTCCAGCAGCGCCTCGATCGGTTTTGTTCGAGGTGAGTGTGTATTTTTTCGAATGAGTCATCAGACAAGGTCAGAGGTGGAGAGGGTGTTGGGTCTGTAAGAGCAGTCGCAGGGTCGTTATTTCGGATTTATGGCGCACCGAGATGATATTAAAGGTAAATGAGCTCCAGGTGCGCAGAACATTTTGATCACAACGTAATTTGAAATTTTTTACACAGGCATTGCCGAAAATGGAGAATTACGTTTGATTTTTCAATGTTTTTCCCAAAAAGTAAACTCTTCTATAAACACTTTCTTCTCAGTATTTGCAATCTGCCAACCTGACATATCATATCTGGCTATCAACAAGGTTTCATGATTATTACTGGAGTTTTTTCCCTACACCAAATCGTTATTTTTACACCTCGACATGTGTTTCGATCATCAAGTGATCATCTTCAAGAGAAAGATAAAACTGGGAGTGTTCGTAAAACTAAAGCTATTTATGCTATTCAGGTATAGCATACAGGTAAACCATGCAGGAATACCACCCAAACAAGTATACCACCCTAAATTAATTTTACAATTGGCCTTTCTATTATTTTACAATATGTATGTTTAAATGTTACAGCTATATAGAGAACAATTTTCAGCTATATAAAATTAGTTTCACAACCTATCTAAATATATTTACAACGTGTCTTTTTGTAGTAATCAGTAAACCCAACAATATTATTTTAACAAGCTATATAGTATGCTATTTGGTATTGATCCGTTATCGTTATTCATAATATTATTATATTTACTTATTTTTGCACTCTCTTAGGCATCTAGTTGCCTGTTATGGTTAACTTGTTGTTGTTAACAACAATTTTGTTGAATTTCTTAAAGAATGTAACCTTTTATTTAAACTGTAATGTAAACATGAGATATATTTTATTTGTTTGCCGGTAATGGGTTTTTTCTAAGTAAAAAAGAATCTGAATCGTCTAGTGAACATTTGAAAGTAACTAGTTTTGTTGTGTTTAGGTTGGAGCACAAGAAGTTTGCGTTTCACCAGGCTTAAATATTTTGAATATCTATTTTTATTATATTTGATAGCTGATTAATTTCTTCATTACTCCATGTAATAGTGGTATCGCCGACAAATACAGTAAATTATTGTCCTGCGATGTTACTGGTTATTAGGTCATTTAGGTATATTAAAAGCAACACTGGTCCAAAAACAGACCTCTGAGGTACTCCATGTTTTATAGACGTCCTATCAAATATGAACAAAACCAAGTCAAATTTGTTTCTCTTATCCCATAATGGCTGAGCTTCCGCAGCAGTGTCTTATGATCAACGTATTCGAAAACTTTCGAGAAATCACGAAACACTGCTGCAACAGCCTTGCCATCATTTATGCTAGAGTATGCATTCTCTAGTAAGGAGAAAATGGCATATGTGGTATTTTTCGAACTCGATTGCATCTCATCATTTGGAGTATTGGTATTAACTGAAACTTTTGCATTCATATTTAAAATCTGACACTGTCAAAAACATATCTCTGTTTCGTCGTGGTAACAATTAAAAAATATTTGAAAATAGCGTGATCGAAATCATTCAAACATTGGTCTGATTACTATTTCGGGATATGCATGAGTTATTTTTAGCCCTTATGGGTGTTCGCGAACCTGGATCAAATACTTTCATGAAAATAATGAAATAAAAATTGAAAGATACGAAATTTGCCTGAAAATATTACTTCATTTGAATGAAGATTTAGATGAGGATTGATTCAACTTGTTAGTAACACTGTCTCCAGTCCCATAGTTTCTAGTTCAAGTTTTGATGACATGTTTGTCTTCAAAGAGATTTTGTAGATGATCAAAACATCAATATTGACATTGTTCCAGTGGAAATATATAGATTTCGAAATGAAAAACAGTTCATTTGGACCTCTGTCCCGAATCCTGACGGAGAACAAAAAAATGAACCTTTTCAAAACGTCGTCCGAAGGAGGTATTTTTTCAACTGAATTCATGTTTTTGTTTTTATAATGGAAAGTGTTAGTGACAAGTTGGATAAATCCTTATCTGAATTTTTATTCAATTTCAGAAAGTTTTTATGATTCCAGGAAAGGGATAACTCATGAATGCTAGAAAAAAATTATTCATTATACCGTAATATCTGAAAACTCGCAATATCAGTATATCGCATTTTTCTGAAGCGTTATCATAATAATCCAGAAATTTATTCACAAATCACGTTCTTCTAAAAATAAACTGAGGAAACGAGTTGACCTTGATTCAATGCAATCACTTATGAATTAAATGGAAAACAAACAAATAATTTGCATTATGTTCGAAGATATTCTTTACCAATAATATATCAAATTTAGTTTTATTGTATTCTCAAACGCCGACTAGGATGTTCTTACATTCAACTTAATTATTAATTTTTTTTCTTTCCTCCACTAACAGTTCAACTTTTCTGTAACCAGAATAAAAAAACATCAACAAAACGAATAACCGATACGATTTACTAACTGAATCTAGTTCTTTCGAGTTCATTATTAATTGGCTTCATGAAAAAAATATTTATTGTTCAATTTTTAAAAAATAACCATTCTGTTCTTCATACTTCTCACTTGATACGTATTGTGGAAAAAGGTCAACCATACAATAGTTGAATAAATCGATAAAAAAAATTCTTGATGAACAAAAATAAAAGTATCTATCGGAAATAAGTCTTTCTCTTACGGGGGTCGAATCACACAGAAACATTTTTTTTACAATTCGTCCAATTAATATTTATAATGAAAACATATATAATCAATAGGAAATTTATATGCAGCATTTTCAAAAAGAGTCCTTTTTGTATCTAAATGAAAAATCCAAGAATCATCATTTAAATGAAAATTTTTCAAGAAGTTTTGTCGATATCGATATTTCTTATCAATAAATAAGGAAAACTGAAATCAGTCATTTTCTTATCAGTACTCTTTGTACCGAATATTTTCTTTGTAATTTCTCTGTAACCTTGAAGATAAATGTATATACTTGATACGTTTTTATCTGTTTTTTATGTGAAAAATGCCATGTTCAAATTTACACTCACAATTAAAAACATTGAAGTACAAAATATCTTCTACATAATATTTCATTGGAAATGTTTTATAGGGATGACCCCAAAATTTTCAATATTCTTGATCTTTATCATCTACTTATATATAGTCTATTTTTTTAAACACATGTTCATGAGTACTTATTCACCATGAAATTAAAAATTATCATTTTTTCTTACCATAGCAGCTATCGCAACACATAGAAAAATTAATACAGTCTTCATATCCAACTCAGGTTACAACTTCACAGCTAAACAGATGTAGTAGATCTGAATATTATTATGCTGCTGACAGTTTCTTTTATACAAATCCATTATTCAGATAGGTAGCCGTCGTATTGTGGAAAACCCAAGTCACACTTCTAAGAAAACAACAACGGAATGTTATTAGTAACAAGTGAATAAATGTCTGAGGTAACAATCTCAAATGTTTACCACCATTGCTGATAACTTGAAAAAGCAGTGAAAAAATTTGATATGTGGAGAAAAAAATACAAAATAGTGTATATGATTGAGGTAATGTAAATAGATAAAATAATTCCAACTATGAATATCTAATTTAGTGATATGCGCATACGTCTACTCACATACACACATATATAATAAACAATTACAAGAAACAAGAGTATATATACATTCAGCAAATAAACATTAAAAAAACCACATAAAGAGCGAAAGCTATTTGTACGTGGCGAAACACAATTTGATTTAACACTTTCTTCTTAATGGAACACTAAAATGGAAAAAAGGATTCTAAAATAAGTACATGTAAAATATTTAAGATTTACAAATTAATATTTGTGTTACATGGAAATATGAGTTTACTGTGATGTATAAAAAAGGGAAAGGTTAGTATTAACATTTTTGCGATGACAGAGCAATTGAAATGGTGTATAAGATAAACATCATTAGGATAGATCACATGGAAAATAAATATATACATATTAAATCAGGGGATAAAAAGGTATTGTGGTGTATAATGATATGTAATCCGTACTTAATTACTTTCGTCGAATATTCTTCCAATATTTTTACGATGAAGCCTAGTAAAATAATGTTTTGAGTGTCTTTTTCATGTGCTTGGTAGATTCATAATTTTGTATATCTTCTGGTAAGGAATTGGACACCTTTGGCCTCAGAAATTGATGAGATCTCTGGCCTATTGTTTTAAATGCGAATGGTACTATGTATTTGTTTTTGTGTCTTGTAGTATATGTATGGCTGGGTCTGCTGAGTTTTGCCTTTTGTTTATATTAATGCAATGCAAGGGATTTGAAAAACGATTGCCTCTGTCGTTACTTGATGGTTTATTCAGTATCAGTATTATCCATTTTCTCTAAATAACTTCCAGTTGGTTTTGTACATCCTCCTCATCCAATAATGCAATATATAAGTGGCATTGCAAACGGCTCATCCAGGATATTTTTGCGTTGTCAGAACTTAAATAAGATACTTTTTAATTTTCTCACAAGATAATTCATTTGGAAAGTCCATCTTAAGTGGGGGTCTATAATAACTACCAAATACTTTATATTTGTAGCTGAGCATATTTGAAAGATATTTTGAATCATTTAGTTTTGATACGTTGTCAAAAACTTTGGCAAATCAATAAAAACGGCGATTGATGGCTCACCTTCATCCAGTGTTTTGTAGATACGTTCTGTTAATTGTGTAAGTGCGTTTTGGGTAGATTTCCCTTCTCGGAATCCAATTTGTTACTCCATTTCTAGATCTGCCTTCATGAATGGGGGTAACTATGGAAAGTTTCAAACATGTTGTGAAGTGTCCTGTCTCTACCGCTTGGTTGAATATTTTTGTAATCGATCCTGCAATGTACTTCGCCATTGGTTTTAGAGTTTCACTCTTTAGATTATCATTCCCAGATGCTTTACGATTTTTGAGTTCACTTATTACTTTCAGAACTTCTGTTGTATTGGTAGGGTACAGAAATATGGAATGTCTATTTATGTCTTCTCTAAATTTATGCTTTGAAATTCTCTAAATTTTTTCAGCTGATTCTATTCCAGTATTGATATATATGTGTTATTGAAAATATTCACTATTTCGTTCATGTCATGTGTTATATTTCCATCTGTAGTTTTTATAAGATTTATTTCATGTCTTGAGTTTTTACAGTACATTTCGTTTAAAGTTTTCCATTGTTTTCCTTGATTTTTTTTGTAAAATTCATTTTTAATTTCTGGTATAAGCTTATCCAGAGTGGTCCGTTTTGAGACGTGTATTATTTGAGGCTTTGATATGTGTGAGAGAGAAAGTAGAGCGTCCGAGGTTGGTGTGATTAAAAAGGTCACAAATAGACCAGACTTTACGACTGGTTTTCTATTTAATATATCTTTCTTATGATATAAATTTCGATTGGTTCACATCTATTTGCCAGGTAGCCACGCACGGAAATAAGTAGGCAAGCCCACTTAGGCATATTCTATGTGTTAAAAATTATTAGTTGAGTTGAAATGCATTTGGTTATAGAAAAAATGAAGGTGATGAAAAAAAGTTAATGAAAATCAATTCAATTAAAAATAGATGTGATCACTTTTTGATAGCCAAGTTATTATAGGCATGTTAGTTAATAAATTATATTCGATAAAAATATGTCTCATCAAGTTATCTGATGGATGAAGGTCGATCTTATACCGGCTCTTACACTAATAGGACTGTAATAACATACAAAATGATAATAACAAAAATAACCCGCGTTTTGTTTTATTTAAAAAAAATGGCAGCTGCTGTCACCAGATGCAGATTTCTGCACATCAAGATTTAGATGTTAGGCAATTCTAAAAAGACTGTAGGGTTCGTAGCGATCGCACTAAGACCGGTCTTTTTGAAATCTGATTAATTGGTTTACCTACTTATGTTCTCTCTCATTATATGGTTCCAGAACTAAATTTTAATCTTAGTTAAAATATTTTCACTAACTGTTCTCTTCTCGATAGATTGCGATAAAGTATCTAATTTGTTTTTGTTCCCTTAACTTCATCTTACTCTACGAGGATGATATTTTTCTCAGTCCAAGAGAAAATTAAATTCCCATGTTTCAAATACAAAGAATAATAAATAAAACAATGACTCCATGGACAAACTAATAAAAAAAACGTATATAAAAAAAAACTTTTTTGTATCAAGATGGAGTAGTAGAAAGCCAAAAACTTTCTTTCCCAAAAATTAATCACTCCTAAAAAAATATAACCCCTTCAATTCAAATAAGATTCCTCTTGGCTGGGATTAAATCAAATAGGTGAATGAATGTCATTACGATGTCATCGATGACATAAGCAGATCAAGCTTATTCTGAGACATAAAAAATCGTAATTCATGAATGGAGAGTGTGTATTTTCTATAGTGTTATCCAATTTGGTACTGAAGAGCTTTAGGCACTATATCATGCTCAAGTAGCCTGCAGACTGAGACATGGCATATGTATGTGGGGTAACTCGACTTCGATTTCAAATGTATTCGTTGCGCAGAAGTATATTTTGAGAATAATGGCTAAAGCCTCAAAAAGGGCCTCTTGCAGAAGTTTATTTAGACAATTCAAGATTTGAACTCTTGTCAGCATGTATATATTTGAATTGTCAATTTTTGTTTTAAAAAACAAACATATATTTATCACCAATGAAATCATACATGATAGGAATACTCGTCAAAAATATAACTTCCTCATACAGTATTGTAAATATAAGGTTACTTCTAATTCTCCTTATTTGATGGGCCCAAATGTCTTCAATAAGTTACCAAAAGACATTAAGGAGCTCAATAAAATTAATGAATTTACCCGAAATCTGAAAAAGTATTTAATTGATAGTTGTTTTTATAACCTATACGAATTTTTTATATTATAAAATAGTTTTCTTTTGTATTGTATTTTATATTATGTGTTAATTTTAGAGTGTTTTTATATTGACACGGATACGGATAGGTTTTCATATGTTCTTCATTGCTGGACAAATCCTATACATACTTATATGTCAAACGGATAATCAATAAATAAATGAACCTCTTACCAATCGACTACCATCTTTTCAAACACAAAAACAGACAAAACTTCTGAAGCAACCTATATAGGGAAAAACATATATGATATACAATATAAAACCATCCAACACCTATAAAAAATACCATTCCTCGAAATGATTATATTATTTCATATGTCTGTCCCCAGAACGGAAATTACCATGACGAAATTATTTTCGGGATTTTTGGGTCGTGGTCTGCGGGTTTTCATACCCGACGTTTCGTCTAGTACGGCGGCAGACATTGTCAAAGGCGATGTGGTAACGGTCGCAGATCCTAAGTCGGTGCTCGAGTTTTTTCCGACTACAATGCTCGAATTTGTCTATAGGAATAGGTAGACATGGCTTCGTTTCTCCTAACTGGATTGAATGACTTTGTTTATATACAATTGAATACAGGTGGTCAGATTTTATCAATGTTCATTGAGACGAACTTCAGCATCGTAGTTTCTGCGTAGAGAGTGACTCGAGCATTTCGACCTCTGATAAAGTCTACCGCAGCGGTAGACGAAACGCCAGATATAAAAACTTGCAGACCACGGCTAAAAAACCCGAGAAATAGCTTCCATATAATATGTCAGTTGTCGTAGTCACGGTAAATTAATTTCACTTTTCAGATATATCATAAGTCATTTCCTTCAATTATCTAGGTTACATTGCGAGAATGCATTACAGAAATCGCATAAAGAGACAACGCAATGCATTTCACTTTTCTTCAAACGGAAGACTCTTCCTCGTACTTACAAAGTGATTTGTGGTGTTGTCTATTTACGAAACTCCATTATACGTAGCTGGTTAATAAACACAATGTGACTATATATCTTTTACTGAAATGATTAGAAAAATTATCAACTGTATGGCTACATTCGGGTTTATTATCACTATCACTTTATTTTTTGTTATAGGCGCTATATTGGATTCTTTCTGTTTTGAATAGAACCAGATTTTACCATTTCAATGAAGTATCATAAGTTATCATTCGTTTTCGAAAAACTGGAGATATTGAAAAAAATAAATTCTTATCAGAATAAATAGGCTTTGACTTTCTAATGTTTCTAAATTTGACTTTCAATTTGTTACACTCAGTGTTATTTCGTTATTGTACCTACAAGCCATTGAATTTTTGGCGAAAAATGGTTTTCACGAATGAAGAAAAAAGAGATATGATACAAATGTATTACAAATACAATAGAAAATATGTTGGGACATCGGAAATGTTAAACTTGTATCCCGAAAGAGGACACCCATATCGAACTATGTTCAAATTGTTGGATCAAAATCTCACCCAGTTTGGTAGATTTGAAAAGCCGAAGAAAAATGGACAGAATGGACCAGGAAACTAAATAAAATTTGATAAATGAGATATTTATGAGGTAAGTTAGACATTGTGTCCTTTTCAATAAAACTTAATAATTTGCAGATAAACAGGAACTCGGGGAAATCTACACGCCAAATTTTCTCTGAAAAGAATTTTCGTCATACATTTCGAAAAAACATATTTTAAAAAACAGATTTTTTTTGGCTAACTATATCAACATGATGGTTCTCCACCATCTAATTACCTGACAGAAAGTTTTGGTGATAAATGGTGGTGAATGATGGGCCAGTGAGGTAGCCAGCAAAGTCTCCAGAGCTAAGTATTATGGATACATTCTTATGGGTTACACTGAAAAATAGAGTTTATGGTGAGAGGGTATATCAAAATATTGAGGACCTTCAACACAGCATTGTTAGGGAGTTCGGAAGATTGGGGAGTGCAGTGAATAATATTCGAAAAAGGGCACAGTTGTGTTATCATGAACAAGGCCAGCTTTCTGCGCATTTGCTGTGATTTACTTTTGTCTTTACATTTTAGTTAATTATTGTTATTTGTTCAAAGTTCTATTTTCATTGAAAAGGACACAATGTCTAATTTACCTCATACACACCTCATTTATCAAATTTTGATTGTTGATTCTGTTTCCGTATTTTTTCATTGGCTTTTCAAAGGAACCAAACTCGGTGAGATATTGATCCAATAACTTGAACATAGTTCGATGTGTTTGTCTTTCGAGATACAAGTTAAAATACATTTCCGATGTTTTAACACTGTTTCTGTCGTATTTGTAATAAATTTGTAACAAATATCTTTTTTCTTCATCCGCGAAAGCCATTTTTCGCCAAAAATTCAATTACTTGTATAATAACAAAATGTAATTGAGTGTAACAAATTGAAATTTAAGTTTAGAAACATCAAAGACGAAGCCTATTATGATAAGAATTCATTTTTTTCAATATTTCCAATATTTCCAAAAAGAGTGATGAATTATACATCTTTGAAAAGGTGAAATCTGGTTCTATTGAAAACAGAAAGAATCCAATGTAGCATCCATAAGAGAAAATAAAGTTGATGATGGTGGTCGGAAGACGAAACGTCGGATAGCAAATCTGAAAACACCTTAATGTAGCTTGGAAAAAGTAGCAATATGAAGTGTAATTCGAATCCTTTGAAAAATAAAGCCAGAAAAAAATCCCTCTGGTATCCGACAATAAACCAAAGAGAAGGTGTTTTAAAGATATTCAAAATCTGACCTGAGATATTCAAAACGTAAAAAACGATATTCATCTCAAATAACAATTAAAGAAACGACCTTCAAAGAATTAAATCATTTACACAAGTAATATTACAGCATACAATTGGCATGTCAATGATTTGTACTTGTGAAAGAAGCATGAGACTGAATCAGATCAAAGGAGGATACGGAGATTGCAATCTTGTACCGATGTACCAATGAAATAAACAACAGTAAATCTCCTTTCGATTACTTTTACTGTGTCATTAGGTCCGAAAACTCGCCGACGACCAATTAGAAGAGATTTCTATTTTATCGGTCAGCGGTGAATTGCATGAAGACGAAGAGAAAGGATCTCCAATTCGGGTCGACACGATCTGATCGATGCTTCCGGGCAAACAGACACTACTGGTTACTCTTCTCCGTCAAAATTTGTTTTCCTGCATGTTGGAATCTACAGATACCGGGTGAACCGTTGGAACAGTACCAAAGATGAAATCGGCACATAACAGCCTCAAAGAAACGATTCAGCGTGATGTCATTAAATATACGAGATTAGAAGCCTGCTGGAAATTGCCACTGGTTTCAGAAGTGGTGTGGAAGTTCTTTATTTGGTTGTTTGTAATAATCTTTCTATGTTGTGAAAGTATTGAGGAACAAAAGTCGCAAGAAGAATTGCATAATACATGGTCTTGTTTATTAAACCCAAAATCCACTGAACAAATTGTTTGCAACTATTGCCAAAAATAAATAGCAAAGAAATGAGTTTCATAAATGAACGTGTTTCTGTTGTTAAGATCACTTCAATATAAATACATCATAAGTATTTCAAAGTAATGATAAAATAAAATTAATTCATTCCAATACACTCAAATATATCACTTCACTTTCGTTTCTAACTACTGCAAAAAATTTAAATTTGAATAATTTGACTTCAAAAACATTTTTGATCATTGAATTTGCTACAAAATACATTTCTCACTTTCCATAGTAATGAATAATCCACATGTTTGTTGGAAATCATTTGTGTCTACCGTTTTGAAAGTTTTCTGGATTGAACCCATCTTCACAGATATCTAGTGACGTCACATTAGCTTTCGATAAACGAGCAGCTTTAGTCACGTATCTTGATAACCGTAAATGCTATCGATTTGAAATGTTTGCCGTTGTACTCTGGATGATAGACAGTATTGGAATATATGAAAATATGCACGAAATTGGATTTGTCTCAACAAACCTATTGTCAAAATTGGGTAGTAAATATTAAACTACAATTTCGTTCAAAAACCAGGAATGTGTAGTCTTGGGTATTGTGCTAGAATTACATGCTACATCTTATCTGACGAAAATACTTGCACCTTTGCATTAAAGCACTGGCTCTCGACATGCACTTCGACGATTTTAGAGAGAAATTCATAAGAATTCATTCAGAAAATATGTATGATTGCGAGATGATTTTAGTGTCTATATTTCAACGTATCCTCCAGTGATTGTTTTGGTATTAAGAATTCAAGAATACATCACCAGCAACAGGAGGTTGCATATCTTAATAAGGATCTAGAAGTAATTTCGAATTGGGATGAAAGTAAGCAAGTTCAATTCAATGCCACAAAAACTCAGGCATCGGTTAAAAAAATTCTGAACCGGATATAATAATGCCAGGTCAGACAATGCTTCAATGAGTTTGTCGGGGGTGAAAATGGACACCAATATGTCTTGGCACAATCATGTCACTGGAATTGCAAAGGTTGTTTACAAAAGCTTGAAACACTGTTTCGAACCAGAAAACTGTACACACTTCAGCAACTTTTGATGCTTTATAAAGCTCAATTAGACCTTCTTTGGAGTAATGTTCTCATGTTTGGAGCTCCGCCCCCAAACATACCCTGAATTTGCTGGATTCCATCCAGAAAAGAACCATCCGCATTATTGAAGAAGCGAACATCACAAGCAACCTTGATAGCCTCGAACATCGAAAGAAGGTTGGAGATTTGTCTCTTTTTGTAGATACTTTCAGGGGAAGTGTTCAAGTGACTTGGAGCATTTGATTCCACCACGAATGCAACGAGGTGTGGCTGCTCGTCGTTTTGAGGTTCAAATCAGTACACCTCGAACTTAGCTGTTTATGAACTCTTTCATTTGGAAAACTGCGTTTATGTAATAAACTTACTAAGAACATTTTTCCAAATAGATTTAATCTCCAGCGATTCAAATCCAATGTGTAGTGCAACTTTTGCACAGGCACCACTCTGAGAGCGACTGAAGGATGTTCCTGTAGTGCTTGTTTTTATCCTTAAAAAAATGAGTTATGATGACGAAGTAGTCAATGACATGAAATTCAAAAATCTATGCCCGACTATCGATTCTACTTTTTTTGGAAATTCATGTATATCAGGAATGACTGGCTTGATTAGACCCACGATCTACTGTTTACTGACGAAACTCCTTGTGCGATCTATCAATTACATTCATTTTGAAATCTTAAATGAAACAGCATAGTTCAGTACACATTGTCAATTTTTTTCAGTTTATCAAGAGAAAAAACATATAAGTGAAAACTACTTTTCGTAACTACTTATAGTCCAAGATCCAAGAGCCGTGAGACACAACTTATTTTCTAAAGCATATAACTTTCGGTTCACAGTAGTCTCTTGTGTTCTTTTTAATACCTGAATGTTTGTGGAGCTTGCCTGGTGAAAATCAGAGTTACTCATCTTAACTTGTTATGACTGATGTTGATGATGATGATATATGTTTTGTAGAACATTACTCTGAAGTCATAAAAAAATTAGACGCTTTCCATGGTCCAAAACTTTTATCAGACGCTTTAAAGCTCTAAGAAAAATAAATGAACTTCATTTATTACAGTATTATTAAATAATACAGTTATATCAAGTGTATTTGACAATTTATCGTGTCCAGAACATGAAGAAGCTGACACTAAAATCATTTATTGTCTGTAATATAGACGCTCAAGCAAATATTGTTATTAGCCTGTGGAGACACCCTACATTTTATTTTATAAGAGAGAGGACATTGTTAGATCAAGATCTTCAGATGATGTGGTG
>WOGN01011182.1:0-10117 GCA_015342105.1 Leptinotarsa texana | reverse complement strand
ACTAAACTATTATTTTTAACACCTTGACAGGTGTTTCAATCACCAAGTGATTATCTTCAATAAATATTCCTCTTCTGCGTTTTGATCTTCCTCTTGAATATGATCACGTGGTGATCAAAACATGTGTCGAGGTGTTAAAAATAACGGTTTGATGTTGAGATAAAACTCCAGTGATATCCATTACTACACCAAAGATTCCAAACAGTGCATCACAAGTATGTGAATTAGTTTTTTGAAGGCTCTATGCGTGGATACCTTGTGGATAAAATTGAAAAGTGAATGGAGTTTCATATCCCTGAGCAGAAATCCATACGTTACTTGTGAAGCAGATACATCGAATTTGGGAACAACTCCCAGTGAAAGAAAAAGTTCAGCATTCACCTTCCACCCATTCCAATATTTCAGTGTATAGAATAACGAAAGTTTTCAGACATATAACTAATGCAGACTGAAATGTTTGTTCTGTTACGTTCGGATAAACTCATCTATTTATATTCATACTGAAGTTATTGCAAGTTTGATGGGCAACGTTACGATCAGATTATGAAATATTCATCTTTATTGATGGTTTTCTGCCTACTGTGGAATGATCTGCAGAAAAAAAATCACCTGGAATGGGAACGAAGTTGCGAAATGGCTTGGCAAGACGTTTCTATTTGACATCAACAATGATTGGAATGAATATTTCAAAACTTTAATTCTAGCTAATAATGTCGTCTATAAAAGGTTCATTCATTGGTCTGGAAACAAAATAAGGGAAACTTCTTTTTTTTTCTGATTGGTTCGGCCGTTACTTGATGAAGATCCATAATAATTTCAAAAACTGCACCTCACAATTTGATCTCCACAAACTTTATTTGAAAAATATATCAAGACATATTTCGCTAATACAGTATCTTTTTCAACAGTTATTTTGATACACTGTTCAAATACAGTATGGCTAATCAATTGATCAGAAGATAATGTTTGCTCTGTGCACTTCAACTGAGGGTTAGAGCAGGCTATTTCCTTGTAGAGACCGTCTGTTCAATGCATGTATAGGTGAAGGATGTCAAAGATCATCCACAATCAAACTCTGAATCAATGAGCAAAGCCGAGTTTTTCTGGATTGTCAACAGCTAAGTTTCTCCGTTTTGATAAATAATCGATTTGTGTATACATAATATTCAGACATTATTCAATTCCACTTTTGCCAATTTGGCAACTGTATTTTGCAGAATCTGTATTGAATATAACTGTTTTTCTGTTTTTCCAAATAACTGTCGCAATCCAGAACATTCCAGGATATTTAAGATTAGATTAGATTGTCGGGAAGCTGACCACTGATTCACTTCGACCTTATCAGATCTATTGTGATGCTCCTTGGTTGTCAGAGCTCATTGTCTAGCTTGATGTCTTTGATGAGATACCATAGCCTTGACACTAACCCGTGTCTCAGTCTTGCTATCGCTTCGTATTCACAAAGCTCATGCAGTGCGATTTCTTCCTCTTCTCAACAGAACCTGCATTGGGTTTCTTCTGTCGAACCCACGTTGCTCATATGTTTTCTGAGTCGGCTATGACCCACCACTACCTACATAACTTCACGGTTGTGAATCTGGGCGATGGTTTCTTTATAAACTATTTTGCTTGCCCCATTCCTTGAAGCTTATTCTACCAATCTATCGATTCGGCTTGGATCCATGACTTCACGGATGTCTTTATACATGCTTTAGCTACCCCGTAGAAGGGTTCTGAGCCGATCATAGCCTTGGATGCGCCCCCACGGGCTAGAACATCGGCCCCCTCATTGCCCTTGTGACACTCATATCCGGGTACCCAAGCTATATTGACCCTATAAAGGATACTCATCTCCTTGAGTGCACTCAGACAGCTTCCCACCAGTCTTGAGAAGACTGGTGGGAATGAGCTCAGCGTCTTAATTGCCGCCTGGCTGTCGGAGGATGTTTTTGAATGTTGTGAATTGCTATTGGACGCCTTTGAATGATCTGGACTGCTCTAGTACTTTTCAGAAGGCGAAACTTCCAAACATTATATCTAAATAGCCGTTCCTTCACAAAAAATCAGATTATTTTTAATTGAACCCATGTGACATTATATGACACAAAGTAATATAGACATTATACCGTAATTACGTGGAACTCCCAATGTACCCGGCAAAAGTCAACTTTCACAACGTTTACGTGCATGCATTACAAACTTTTACATGGGTTGGTATTACTTCTCTTGCGTGTCAATTTTTTTCTCATAAGGCACTGTGCCGCAGGCTGACAGACATAAACAAATACACAGTGTGAGTTTTGAACTCGTGTATAAATAGAAAATATCTCCGGCTAATTATAAAACCAAATGTTATACCAACCGCTCCGAGAAACAGACACACAACCGAAACCTGTATTATATTTACTTTTTAAATCACGGAGAGGTCTTCGGATTCATGTTCCAGTCGTGTTTAATCGAGTATTTATAGGAGTCCAAGGCCGTAAAACCTGGAGGAAAGCCATTTCGTTTGTTTTCTGTAGTACAGCGATGTCCTTTGATCTGATTGGATCAGATAAATAATTCGGATGTTGATGAATGTATTTTCAAAACTGAGTGGAAAACAATTTTTCCTTTGTCCCGTGGAAAACCGATATTTCTCGTTTATTCGGAATGAGATAATATTTCACTCTTATCAGTTGGATAGAGTAACAACTAGACAAACTTATGGATGGAATAATAATAATAATTGTATTTCGCAAATTGGGACAATATGTACATATACTAGGTCAATACAAAACAGAAAGCCTGCTATAACAGTAATTAAAATTATTAGGAAAAGAACAAAATAGTACATTAAATTATCGTTCAGCTATTCCTGTCGATTACAGTAACATTTATCAATAATCAAAGATTCAAAACGATTACAGAACACATTTTCAGATTTCGAAATTTTAATGGAAGTTGGCAGTTTATTATACAGGATGATTTCAATAAAGAGGGGTGATTCTTCGAAGTTATCTGTTTTGTGGGAGGTATTCTTCATATAGCTGTGAGAAGATCAATTTGTTGCGAGATTTGTGAGATGTTTCGTGACACCGACTACCAATTCTAAAATATAATGTGCTGGGGCAGACAACAGTTTTATTCTTATAAATACTGGTTTGCAACTGTTTAAATCTATTTATAGTGTGTCCAGTGACTGTAACAGTGGTGTCATCTGCAAACATCGTTATGCAGCAGTCACTCACGTATTCAGACAAATCATTATTCAGTATAATGGATAATAATGGTCCTAAAAGTAGAAACGACCAGTTCAACGACATACTCATCTGTCGAAGTGCCTCTATCTTGGGAGACCAAGACTGATTAACTTAAAAGATAGAAATTCCCATCACACATTCATTTCGCAAAAAAAATCACACGTTAAATGAAAAATATCATAGGAATCTTCAACAAAATATGTGAGCAAATCAACCCTGCTCATAACGCCAATCATTTTTGCAACTGAAAATGGTCCAATGTTCATCTAAAACTTTCATTTACGATTTCGCTAGTTGACTTGTCCAAACTTGCTTATTCATATTCCGTCTGGCTTTTGGATGCAACATACATTCACGCATGCTCGTAAAAAAATATACCAACTACATGCTTGCAAGATTGAATTCGCATGTGTAGCTACAAGATTTGAAGCATATAGACAAATGTTCATCAAACAGGAAAAAATTAACTCAAGCAGAAATACGTTTGGCTAATAACGGTCGAACTATGCTGAATTCATTTAGTCATGCTTGAAATATTCTGCGTTCTAATTTAATGGTTTTTATTCAATTTCTATAAATGTTCCACCCACTTATTCTTGAAATAATCTGGCATCGATCATTTTGGTTGCAAACTTGCTCAAATTGAGTTGTATTCCCTGCTTTTTCACTTATAGGATGTTTTATTAGGCGCTTATTATATTTATATTCAAATAAAACAGAATGTGTGTGATATCGTTGAAATTTTTTGGCCAACCTATTTTACATGACTTAGACGCATAAATCTGGCTGAATTTGACCGATAACATGGGTCACGTTAGTTTCGAGGTCCTATGTGGTTTGTGCATACACCTGCAACTTGAGAAAACTCCACAAAAAATCGCACGATATCAGTGGTCAGTTCACATCGCCTCCATGTGAGATGACCATACCTTCATATCAAAAATTAAATCAAAATATACTTTATTGTCTGAAGAACATAATTCTCATTACAAAATAAAAGAACAAACAACAAACATGTGCAATTATACAATGCATGTACATAAAATATTGAAATTGTCACTATAGAAAATTGCTTTGTACGAATATTAACAACAAACAGGTGTGAATATGAAATGAAGTTCAATATAAATATAAATAATGTATAACTATCACTTAAACACACTGAATAATAATGTATAACTAGGATTTGAAGACGCAGTCAATTTCACACATTGAAAGTTCATACAGTAGAATTCATCTAATGAGTAGAAATCATTCGTCAATAGAAGTTTTTTTACGGTACGTTTACACACTTTTGCCATATCTACACCAAGTTCCCATGAAATGTTTCTGTGACTTTCAAATTTCAATTTATCATCTATATATAAACCTAGAAATTTTGTTTCCGACATATAACTGATCACCTGATTTCCTATATGAAGTTCTTGAAGATTACATTTGAAAGTAAGGATGTTAATTTTTGGTATATTGTAAGACAAACTATTAGCATCACACCAATCTTTAACTTTACTAATATCATTCTCAATCTTTTGATGCAATTGGGTGCCATTTTTATCATGCCAAAGTATTGTGGTTGTCATTATTATGTAGAATAGTGTTATGCTTATTCAGAATGGCCATTATTTTTTTTCACGAGTTTCTCTATTATTTTTGAAAGTGTGGGTGACATTGTAATTGGTCTGAAATTTGCGGTATTATCAGTATCACCCCTCTTATGTACTGGAATTGCTATTGCTTTTTTTTTAAACATGATGAAAAAACTCATGTTGCAAATGAATCATTTACTTATTCACCTACTGCCATAATAGCTGAGTCGGGGAGATGTGAAAATATTTTTATAGATAAGTTATCTCACCCAGATGCATTTTTATTTTCAATTTTATTAAAAATTTATTTTATCTCTACGGTATCCGTAGAGATGATTCAGAAACAGAGATGTGATTCAGAAACAGAGATATGACTTAAATAAATCAGTGGATCATTTGAGAAACTAATCTGTTTATAAACAGTTTCTGCAACTGAGCAATAATATTCATTGATATCGTTGCATTCTGAATTTGTTTTCACAGGATCAGAGTTGTTTCTACCTCTCAAGTCATTGAAAATTTTCCAGCTCTCTTTTTGCCGGTGACTTGCATTTTTTACTCTGTTCCTTTAGTATACTTTGTAGCCGTTTTCAAGGTTTTTCTATAAATGGACCTATACTTGTTATAAAAATAAATGAAGGTTTCATTTTCACTGGCTCGTGTAGAATATCCAATGTAAGCTGTGTCGTACATAGCGCCGTCCTGTTGAAACCACATGTCGGTGGTGTCCAGATCATCCAATTCAGCCCAAAAGAAGTTGCTCGACGTTGACAGTAATGGCCTGGCAGACGTCGTTCTCGAAGGAATATGTACCAATGACGCCGCCAATGACACACCAAACAGTGACCTCTTCTTCTTTGACAATTTAATTTGTTCCCGTACCCATTCATCCAGAAAGGGGCCTCTTCGCTGAAAATGAATTTTCGATAAAAATCATGGTCAGTTGCCAATTGCTCCAGAGTCCATTCAGTGAACACAACTTCTGGGTCAGTTGAATTTTGTGTGGATGTAGTTCCAAGTCACGACGCAGAATTTGCTAAATTGTAATGTGCGACCGGCCGAGTTCTTGTGAGCAACACGAAATCGACTGCTTCGGTTTCTCCTGCACAGTTTCATAGATATCGTCAATTTTTTCGGCAGATTCTGCATTTCGTCGACGTATGGGTGTTGTTCGATCATTACTGAATCAGTGGACTCAAATTCACTTACCACATTGCGAATAATCCTCCCGGTAGGACGATTATAACACAAAGTTCCGCACGCGAAGCGTGCGGAACGTTGCCCAAACAGAATACCCATTTTGATAAAACAGTTTTGTTATTAGTACGTGTTATTGAATGCAATATCCGTCCAAATTGATTTGGCAAACATGTATAATAAATGACAGATGCAGCTTCAACGAAATGGTGCAATTTCGGAAGTTTCTGTTGGAAGACCCTATACATGTGGCATTACGAAATTTTTCATAGAAAAAGCTAAATGAATAGAATATGTCAAGTGTTTGAACCCAATTTCGCCTTCCTGTGATAAAGAAGAATCATTTTCATATACGAAGTTTCACAAACACATATTCTCCTTCGATTAAAAGTCATAGAGGAAACATCCAATCGCATTTCAACCGAATTTTATTTTCCATTATAAAGGAAGCGAATTATATCAGATTATGAATCAATAAATAAGAGGGTCCTTGAATGTCTGGAATAAAAGAATGAGGAAGTCGTCAGCAACTCACGAAGCAGTTACGAAAATGAAAAACATCAACCAAGGCATTGTGCCAATTTTTGAGCTCGATTTTATGATCACCAAAATAAACAGAAGGCCGATATTAACATTATGGCATTTGAAAACAAAACTAATAATACTATTCATTATCATTGTTTTCCATGTTATATTGCTGCCGGGAAAACTAGTAGATTCAGCTATTGATGTGTGATAAAACAGATGTTATTCAGAAACACGCAGTATATATCATTCGTGAATTATCTTCTGGGAAATTGAAAATATGAAGTCTAAAGCTTTATTAATGAGTTTTCTGTACAGAGTTTTTAACAATATCATGTTGATATTTGAGTAGGTTATCTTTGCACTTATCAAAAAAAAACACGTAAACAAATGTTCTAATGAATCCAAATTTTTAACTGAAGGACGCTTGGATTGTGAGGAAAACTTTTTTTTCAACAACTGTGGTTTGACCCTAGATTTTTTTCAAGCTTGTACGCATCTCCTATTGTAGAAAAGCATAATCTATTCAGTCTTGCCAGTGATATCCGTGTGGACTTGGCACTCAATCATTCGAAAAGAGATAGTTATTGGAAATCATTCTTGAATTTTTCCCCATTTGTACAGATGAGATGTGAATAAGAATAAGATAGACTGAAAACACAGCTGTTCTATGATGCAATACTCTCAGAACTATAGTAAGCACACACGGGCGCTGCAGGTCACGTGGCCTCATGGGAGCACGTGACATACACGTGACTCAGCAACTCTGAGTGAAAGGTACAATCTATATAGGCTCTCCTTTGCACCTTAAGCTACGTATAGTGCTGTTTGCCCGCACTTATATGGAAGTTTCTTGGTCGTCTGGATGTAGGAAATTCCATAAAATTGATCTGGCTTTTTGAAATTATCTGTCTCCCAAGCACTACTGGAATATCCTCAAGGCGCTCTCAGAGTGGTGCCTGTGCCAAACCAGGGGTTCACATTGGATTTGAATGGCTAAAGATGAAATTTATTTTGAGAGCCGTTCTCAGGAAGTTCATTCCACATAAACGCAGTTCTCCAGATGGAATAGTTCTTAAATAGTGAAGATCGAAGTGTATTGAGTTGAACCTCAAAACGATGAGCAGCCACAGTCCGTCGCGTATTTTTGATATGTACGGCTCTTGGTGGAATTAAATGTGCCAAGTCACTTTAACACTTCCCGTGAAAGTATCTATAGAAGAGAGACAAATCTCCAACCTTTCAGGCTATCAAAGTTGAACGTTATGTTCGTGTTTCCAATCAGGCAGATGGCTCTTTTCAGGATGAAATTTATTTTTTATCCATTTATTCAATGGCATAGCCAATTTACAAAAACATATTTAACAAAGTGTGAGGAACTACAAAGCATTTTTGAATGCGCATGACGGATGTCTACATTGAAATTAACAATTTTACAAAACATTTAGTAAAGTGTGAAATACAAAATATTAATAAATCCTTATGTCTAGTGACTATATTTTTAAAAGATTATAAAATTGTGGTACCTACTTACAAGAAAAAATATGTATCAAATCTGGTACTTACAAGAAAATGGTAAAGAAAAGCTTCGAAAACGCTATAGCCTTTTTAATTGATTTTTAAAGACCTGAAGTGATACAATAAACATATCTTAGTTATTATGATACTGATTTTCCAGCTTCAAAATACGAATGAAAAATACAATTCTTTATCATTTTCAATCAAATCGATATTTACATTATAGTATCGGTCCCATATAACCGAACAATATTCAAGAACGGATCTTACAAAAAAATAATATGAAATCTTTTTTGGTTCAATTGAAAAATCAGTAGAAATTCAGCAACTTCAGGGAGGAGCTCCAAACATAAGAACAATATTCCAAAGAAGGTCTGATCTGAACTTCACAAAGCATCAAAAGTTGCAGAGGTGTGTACAGTTTCCTTATTTTAAACAGTGTTCTAAGCTTTCGAGAAGCAGCCTTTGCCATTCCAGCGACGTAATTGTGTCAAGACATATTGTTGTCCACTTTAACCCCCAACAGTCTTGTCGAAATAGACAGTGGACTTGACATTATTATATCCGGTTCGGAGACAAGCATCTTCTTGGAAAAAACGATCCCTGGGTTTTTGTGGCATTGAATCGAACCTGATTACTTCCACTCCAATTCCAAATCACTGTCAGATCCTCATTGAGATATGCAAACTCCTGCTGCCGGTGAAGATGTACCTCCATAGCGATGTCCGGAAATCCAAGTGGAATGACGAGACAAGTATGCTGTCTTCAGCAATATATTGGATTCCAGGTTTTTTCCAATAATTTTCCAATACTCTTCCAAAACTGATCAAAAATTATATTTCAATAGTCTTGGTAACATTAAGATCCGACTAATCGGTCTAGCTTTTTTCATTCCCCAATTCCTTAAATATTCAACTCGACGATTCAGAATGCCTCAAAAACATTTTCCTTATTGAGAAATTTGTCTTGAAAATTTAAGGTTTGACAGGGAGCCGCTATTATTCAGCCAGACCTCATTAAGGGGTCATTCAAGGACGATTACAAAAGTTTTTGTAGTGCCTCAAGAACCCACCCAAAATTGTTCGGCAGCTCTCACACTACAGGTTGAATTCAGTTTCTATAAGTTTCTATAATAACCAGTTGTTGTCTTCCTGCATGCGACTTCATTTGGAAGTCTTCAGGGATCACGAGAGACCTCTCAAACGAAGAAAATTCCAAGTTCCGAACGACTCACCCGGACTAGAGTTCATTCCACAGTCAATTGGTGAAACTCGACCAATATGTGTGTAACCAAGTCTGGAGGAGCAAATTCCATTCAGTCAGCTGAACAGTGCACCGTTCGGAATAATTCATTATCAAACTGACATCTAACTTGGCTGTGAGTCGGCTGTAACTGGTTGGGCTAGGTGCGATGCGACCAATACTATCACATATTAATAGAGACAAAGTACGTTGCACCGCCAACTGTCTATTAGGAAATTTCCTCGTGAGTTGATTCCATTCGCTGGTTCGAAGACTAGTATACAGGGTGTTGCTGAAATGAACTGTCAAAATAACGATATTTCAAAGACAAATATTCGGATTGTTGTGGTTGGAAGTTTCCAACATTTCACTTCTTTTCTAAAAATATTCAGTATATCGTATTACCAACTGTCTCATTTCTTTGTCTGTATATCGTATTACCAACTGCCTCATTTTTTCGTCATGCTACCTATGTTTTCTGATTCCATAATTCAGTATCCGAATGCAAAAAATATGATGAAATATGAATGTGGGGAACGAATAGTTTCAATAAATTCGGCACTTCTCGTTTCCCATAACTGATTCAATATCCCCCGGAGCGTAGGGCAACACCGGTGTCTCGTCAATACCGTCAGAGTGCCGTTATTATTATTATTATATTCAAGCAATTTATTTGGATAACTCATAACTTATAACTTTCATCTTCAAATATCTATTCATTTTATGACTTACTGCACGAATTCATCAGCAAAAATACATAAAAGCATTGGAATCAGCATTGACAAAGTTCTGAAATTAGACATATTG
>WOGN01011180.1:0-10117 GCA_015342105.1 Leptinotarsa texana | reverse complement strand
TTCTCTCGAGAAAAATATCTGATCGAGGCGGGAATCGAACACACGACCTTCCGATCGTGAGTCGGACGCACTACCACCTCGGCCAATTCCACAACAATGACAACATTGTGCATTTATTATAATTTATTTTCATCAGAGTAAAATTAAAACGAGGATTTTTGATATGGTGATAACGAATGAGGATGATGCAGTGCTTTTTTTGATATGCTTTTTTGTACTGCTGGTGCACTGTTTGAAACATTCGGTGTAGTAATGAATATTACCGGCGTTTTTTCCCAACACCAAACCATTATTCAACATCTCGACACGTGTTTCGATCACTAAGTGATCATCTTCAAGAGCAAAATCAAACTGTTTGATTAGTTATGATAAAATGGTATAGCTTTCAACTGACGTAGCTTTCAAGACGCAGATCAAACTGTTTAATCAGTTATGAAAAAATGATGTAGCTTTCAACTGACGTAGCTTTCAAGACGTTTGATTCGTTATGAAAAAATGTTATAGCTTTCAACTTACGAGGCTCCAGCAACGATTGGCAAAGAAAAAGGTGTTGTAAAGAGAATTAGGAATAAAAACTCAGGTCTAAGATCGTATCAGTGTATAATTCACCAGGTAGATTAACTTTATCAAATCTTATTATGCTCTTCAGCACCGACATTTCAAGGAATTAATGTATGTTGGCTAAGTAGAGGTCAAGTTATTGAACGTTTCTGGCTGATAAAAAAAGAAGTAACATCCTTTTTGCAAAACTTAGATTCGGAGCGAGCCAGAAAGGACTTTTCAGTTCATGAGAAACAAGCGTATTATGCTTGTCGTGGTTTTTATGAAACATGTTTTGAAATATTTAAATACGCCCAACACAGAATAACAGGGAAATTGAAAATTAATTTTTGATCTGATACAGCTTTCCTTCGTATGCCAGATATCTTTGAAATAGATATTGCAAGACAAGAATTTCAATCATTTTCCGAAAATTCTTAAATATGAAAGGAACTCTCAAAAAGACATTGCAGTTTTTATATAATTTCTTGTCGATCTTAGGAACGAATTTGCTGCAAGATTCCAAGCATTTGCAGCGATGGGAAAGCTATCTCCATTTCTTAAATCGCCATTTGAAGTTTATCTAATAGCAGAATGGACAGATGTGGCTACCAAGTTGTTTAATCTATTGAAGGTATCCCTATAAAACGATATCCAATGAAGGATTTTGGTCCAAATATGTCCGAAAAGAATATGAAAATTGCAAGAAACTAGCTATGAATTTGGCCACTCAGGTTATAAATTTGGCTCGACATACGTATGTGAAACATCTTTCTTAAAAATGATTTTTTTGAAAAACAAATATCGTTCGAGATTAACGAACGCCCAACTAGAAGACAGACTTTGACGTCCCTGTCGAGAACCAAAGTATAAAAAACTGGCTCAAGATAGTATTTCTCACATCAGTTTTAGGTCTTGTGTTTTATTATTCAGAATTTGATTTGAAATCAAAAAAGAATAATTAACTGTTTCCATACATATCGGCCACCCTGTATAAAATCGTAATGAAATTTCGGTAAAAGTATTCACAACAGAAAACATTTATTCTGAGTGGGTCCCTTTCAATTTTTGGAATTAAGAAAAATGTAATGTGTAATTACTTGAGAGAAGTTCGTTCCGAACATTCCAGAAATATCATGTCATAATTGAGGCAACATATAGTTCTCATATGTTATTATGAGAAACTATTAGACCATTACACACTTTTTTCATTTTCTAGGCGCGATATCCCTCCAAATGGATTGGGTCTCTTCATGATGGCACCAGATGAATGTCAGTATCGTTGCCCAGAGCTAGATGCATGTATCAACGCAACTGTGTGGTGTGATGGAGTGGAAGATTGTCCTTCTGGCATCGATGAAGCTCTCACGCATTGCTCTCTGCTTCTCCAGCTTCCGCCTATTTATCTCTTCTTCGGTGCTCTTGGAGTCATCATATCAAGGTAATCGAATTCATATGAACAAAAACTCACACTAAGTTTTGGTAGTTATAGCTCATAGAAGCTTTTGCAAATCACCTTGTATGATACAAACTTCCAGGCATATTTTCATATTTTTAGGTTCAACTAATTACAATTCTATTCACAATTGAGGTTCAAGCATTTAAAAATAATTTAGCAAATGATAACATTCAAAAATAATTGACAATAGTGGTGCTTAAGATCAGTTAATAATTTTTGTAAAAAATAAAACAGTCGAACACCATCCAATGGTTTCATTCATTGAAAATGTTTTTAGCTAGCATTTCCACTAATTTCAAAATATATAGAAAGCTCAACCTAGAACATTTGATACTAATGGACATATTGAATTATTCAGTTTTATTTGTTCAGAAAGAAATTCTGAATGATGAATTGTCAATCGTGTGATATTGCTGAAACCCTCTGTAAATGATATTTACAATAGCTAGGAATATTAACAGTATAGTATTGATTTCAATTGTTTATTTCGCCAATGAAATAAAAAATGCATAAGTTGTGTTGTATTAACTACCGTTTCATGGAAATATTTTTATAGAAATTTCACATTTGAATATTTGAAAATGTGTATGGAAACTAGTACTGATTTCCATAGTTATGTGAACAACAGTAAATTCTTAGTAGAATTATATATCTACATAGTGTAAATGGAATAAGTATTATTGATATTCATATTTTTCGAACTCTTCTCAATGAATGAATTCCTATAATATTTCCAGAGATAATTTGAATTATTTTCATTACTGATTGCGACACTGATGTATCTGAAAAAAAACTGAGTACTTTTGATATCGGAGTACTATGAAGTTCATCCTAATTCACAGTCCATTTGATTTATAATATCGTTACAATAGTTACTAAGTGTCTTTAAAATAGCAAAAACTAATTTTTTCAAAAGTGTTATATCTATTATTGTGCAAAAACTTGTTTTAGCAATTACAGATATTACAAAATGAACGAAAAAATGTGTCAATGAATTTTATAACTGGAAAACAACTAATAGCATAAAAAAGACAATCAGCTACTGTATATGTCTGTTCATCCTTCTTGAAATGAACTGATGCATTGAAATCTTATTTCGCAAATTGCCCACTCAACTACATATTTGAATACCGAAATGAAATTGGAGTCAAATTAAGTTCAGTTCATGCCGAAAAAATTATATAATACTATCCTCCTCTAAAACATTGAATGAATATGAAAAATTCTTTTTGATGAACATCTGCTGGACTTAATAATGTCTTCTAGTTTTTTCTCTTTCATTTCAATTTTATCTCATATATTTATTTTATGAATTTTCATTTCATATATTTTTTTTTATTTCGTCTGGTTCAGTTCAGTTTAGATTAGTTGTCTTTTAGATGATCATGAATAACAATAAAATAATACATATATACACAAAAATTTATATATCATAATTGTTGAAAGCATAGAAGTTCAATAATGAAAGTGTTAAATAACATTCAAAAAGAATCGAAACCACGCTTGTGAAAGCTGATCAGATGATTAGCTGTCAAAAGTTTTTTGCTTTTTTTTAACATACTTACACGTGATATGATATTCATTGGAAGTCGAACAAATTCATTACAAAATATATTAAAGCATGAAGTATTTGAATTCTCAGCATTGTAAATATTGTCTGCTTTCAAGATGTCAATTTAGCAATTTATAGAGAATAGACTAAATTTGATTGCAAATAAATGTAACTGAACCGGGAAATAGGAGAAATTATGATAGATATTGTCTTTCAGGAGAAAACAAAAATATGCCTTCATTTAAAATGACTCAGGTTAACTACACCAAGAGTTTGAAATAATTGTCACTTACATTGAAAACCTGAAAGAAGAAACGAAAAGAATGAAAGCTTTTTCAAAAAAATATATCAATAAGGAAAAAATACTTCTCGATCTGACAAAACAAACAGCTGACCAAAAATCAAAATCCCAAATTCAAATTTAAATAATTCACTGAATGAAGAAGAATTATTCTGATGTCCTGTAAGTAGACAGTGTCCAGTAGGTGTCCTTGTAATTATTCTGGACCAATCCTTGTTCAGTTGAAGCAGTTTGTCAATATTTTCTCAGGCGGTCCTCTCACCAACGTTTTTCCAAATGTGTTCTTGAGTATAGTTTCGTACAATTTTATATTTCTCATCGACTAATCTCTGCATAAGCATTAGAGTTATTTTTTCTGTAAATCAGTTTTCCACCTTCTTTTCTGCCAAATTCATTTCATTTCGTAAATCAATCCATGAAAATATAATGAATTTGATACGAGTTTTATCATTAGCAGATGGAAAGATCGTTCAGGTATATTATAAATGAAACGAAACCCAAAATGAACCCCTGGGAAACTCCTTATCTAACTTTGTTCAATATCTTATAAATCCTCATTGTTTCCAATTTACCATATGTGAGGATTGAAGGGAGATACTAAAATATCTATTATTTTACAGACTTCAAGTTTCAAACCCTGAAGAATGCTCCATGCTTCAAGTTATATAAAGTAACTGCTGTTTTCTCTTTTTCCAAAATAATGAGTAATATAATTAACCACACTCGTTTCTTGGAAAATGAATTTGTTGTTATTGTAATACTAATACTACTGCTCTCAACTACTATGTACTCAATTGTTCTCCAATAAATCAGTTCATTCAACACTCGTGATAATTAATTTTTTTTCAGTTTTTTGACGATTCTCATTCTATGGAAGAACTGCCGAAGGAGGCCGAGATCGATACTCCAAACAAGACTCAAAAGCTTGTCTTCCGACACTGCCATCATCGATGAGAAAGGTTTTCTCAGCTGACACAGCGACAATTCTGTACGGTACGTAGAGGTGGACAGAGTTACGACAGTTTGACGTATAAAGCTGTCCTCATCGTACAGAGTTATGATTAGTAAACATTGGATTTTTTATACATTTCGTATTTTTTAGACTTGGACCAATAACTAACTTTTAAGCGAATTTCTTAGAGTTGTGATTTACAGAATAGGAATGAATCATTAGGGCATATAGTTATCAAAAGTAGTGCTTTCATAATTTATAATCATAGAAGAAACAGATTGCATCTTACCACTTGAAGGCTCTCGATGGTCATGGCAAAATTAAAATATTGAATTCAATGAGCAAGGATCTCAGAAATTCCACAATGATCTCTTATGTTCCAGAATATTCTTAATTGTTCTAAGCTATTGGAAACTCAGGAGGCTGAAGCACGTAACAAACTTAATCAGCTCACTGAATGTTTATTTCTTCATGAAAGCCTGGATTCAATTCTATGCATACTAAAAGCGTGTGAGCTCAGGAATGCCTCATCTAACGAAAATCTACATATTTGACATCCGTCGAATGATGAATAGTACTGGAGTCTTTATCCAAGATCTTCAAGAGGAAGATCAAACTTTGATCGCCCTTGGTGATTACTTGGTGATCGCAACACGTGTCAAGGTGTTAAAACAATGGATCCGTCGAATATGTAGATTGGTTAGTGCAAAAAAAAATCAAAAACTTTCGAAGCAGAACCCATGTATATTCACGGTATGGATACTTCAAAATATATTATGGTTGTCAGAAGTCGCTGCAAAAAAGATCGTGGAAGACGCTTGGGAACATTATAACCCAGATAGTTTATGAATATCCAGTTAGAGTTAACATGTATAATTCTCTATCGTAAACATGTAATGTTCCTTAATAATAAACCATCACTATCAGAAACGTACTATAAGCTCAATAGTTACTTATATACGTAGGTGTCGAACAAATGGTGAAGAGAAATCATGTGACATTGATGTGGATTTGTTTGAAGGTGGTTGACAGTGTTTCATGGTGAATTTCATCATTTCGTACTTTCATTGTATAATATGATCGAAATCTATGACAGAGGAAGTTCAATCTTTCTCTCGAGGATGATCAGTTGGTGATCGAAACACACGTCGAGGTGTTGGGATAAGACTCCAGTAATATTCATTCAATGAAACCTGAAATGAAAATACAATAAAATAATCAAGATACAAAATGAAAATGACTACAGAGTTTCGATTGTTAGTATCCACGATCTCCTTTGGGGATGATTCATTGTAATTTTATTCGTTCTTTCATAGATTTCGAATCATAGTAGAATCATATTAGACAATGGTAGTCCGAACTAATGACATTCATTGATATCGATGCCAGGCCATAAAAAATCAAAGATGATATAGCAGAATCACTGTCGAAGAACAGCAACAGTTTTTTATTGCAACCATGGCAAACAATGACAAGCTCTGGTCTGTAAAATGTTTGAATACATTGAATGGATCTTTTGTAATCATGTTTATGTCTTCTGTTTCCTAAATAGTTGATTGTCGCTTATTTTGAATGAATTTCCAGACGTTTCTTTGAAATGAGTGGGAGGAATCTTTTCCTGAATTAATCTTTCGATAATTGTTTTAATGGTTCCTTCAATAACTATGATATTCATAAAAAATTAATATTTCGAAATTAAATCTCAAAATATTCATCTCTTTCAACTTACCCACACAGTAGGTTCTGGAAAATGCCTGCATGATAACAACTACTTTCGCAACTAATACCACACTTGACATTGAATTATATCCGACAGACATTTATGCAATATACTTAAAAAAAAATTAGTCTTCCAGATGTTTCTTTTTCATCTAATAGCAGGATCATGCTGAAATCAGTCGAGTATATCATCTTCAGACCGGTTTCGAGGTATTACCTCACATCAGTGCAGTGCAAGTTGCCATGCAAATATGATATAAAAATTAGTTAGGGCGACGACATAGCTCGATGGATTTTCTGGGTTTTCTGCCCTCTTTTAGCAATATTTTGGTGTTTATAAATTTTGATAGCTGTCCTGTACAACCAGGCATGTTATATAGATATAGTTATTGAAACTATGATGTCCGAGTGCTTGATGAGGGGTTCTAAGTGAGACACTACTGGCTTGATAGTATGCTTCAATTGGCAATTCGCCTGATGTTACCCTGAAGTCACATATCTGTTAATTTAGGAAAACCGATTCATTTGAAAAGGTGAGTAAATTCATTTTTTGAATCGATCTCTCTTTATTAAAGTAATACTTCATTGTGAGATTTTCACTGGACAGTTTACAACAGCGCAACAGTTGTTTCGCTGTACAATAGATTTCTCAGGCGTGTTCATACTGCGTGTATAAACTCGCTTTGGGAAAGCTATTCTATACCAAAACACGAGTTGCGTATTTTTCTAATTGTCGAGTGAAAATCTCACAATAAAGTGTAACTTGAATACGTTATGTATTTTCATCAAGTCCAATTCCAATGCAATTTTTTCTAGAATTAGGACAATTGTTACATGTACGTGTACACAGGGCGTTTTTTAAACACTATTCTGGAGATATTTTGTATTTTAATGATCTTTGATAAGGCGCTTTGTTTCTAAGATACAAGGCGAAAAAAAATTTCGACAATGACAATTTTATAATTTTAAAATTATTAACGTAGCCGAAATAAAAGTATAGCGTCCTACATTGGACCTACTAGTCTAACCAATAAGTTCAAAAACATGAGAAATAGAGATAAAGGTCCTAAGAATATGAGATGAGAAATATAAGAAAGTGCCATAAAAAATACCGTATCGTATGATATTAGAAAGTATTATAATGAATGAAAAAAAATGTTATGACTGTTTTTTATTTTTTTTTTGCTTCAGAAAAAAATATAACGTCAATATTTGTCATATTTGTTTAAGTATAACAAATTGTTAAATTAATGAAAAAATAAATAATGAATATTTTTTTTTAAATCATAATCATCTCTAGACAACAAAATAGCAAAAGGAAAATTTCAAAAATGTTGAATTTTTCTATTTGTTTAAAACAATTCAATAAACAAATCACGTGAAAAATTCATATCCTATGTTAATAACTGCCATTGTTTGATTTGAAAACAGACAGCTGAATATCAATTGAAAAAAAAATGTTATCAACAATTTTTAAATATTTCATTTTGCAATAGTTATAAAAAATCATAATTAACAAATTGATAAATTTTTATCAACTTTCATAGCAGGATTATTTATGCCAACTGAGATTGGCAAAACATTTGATAGTTAACAATTGAAAAACTTTTTGAAAAATGGTGATGAAAACTTTTTTTTCTACGGGACTCCATTCATGCAAGTATTAAGATAATAGATTTTTTAAATTTTTAAAATGACATTTTATGTTATAAAAAATTATATCTTTTGATAAACTTCATTTAGAGGCAGCGCGCGCATGCCGTAACAGACGCGCGGAACCCTATTTTCAACGTCACATTAAAATTATAAATAATAGAGATAGAGTTTCGGAAGTCGAAACTTTTTTATCGGAAATTTCCTCCTGTTCACCGAAATTTTTATAAAATTGCTTAAATATTAATATTTTTTAAGTTATTAACGAAAAACTAAATACCATTTTTTTAAATCTTATTTTGTTGATAATAATTGCAATTTTTTACCTGCACCAAAATCCTTCAAAAACATTTTTCAAGTAGTGATTCCGAATCGAATGAGCTATCACTTATATTTTTAGGATCTTCATCTCTATTTTTTGTGTTTTTGAGCTTGTTGATTAGACTATACTAAGTAATAAAAAATAAAACAATTCCGTTGGTACCTATCAACAACATTCCGATTACTACAAACGGCAGCAGACATTCAATTTGCTGGGTGTAACGCAATCAGAAACGATCCTGGTGTTCTTGTAAAATGTTCGGGAGTCGATGAAGAGAAGATTGGATTCTTCCAGCTGAGCGGTGGTAGTCATTTTCAACAGTTCTTGTAGATTAAGAATCATCACATGTAATTTTTGATAATAAATTGTTACTTTCAAAATTTTTCTTCGCTCCGTATCAAAAATCATCAAGGGATAAAATATCCTCAGAATAGTCCAAGGAATAATCACTTGAATTTCTGCCGAATATTTAATGAACATCCTGTATTTGTGTGAATACATGTTTACATGCATGTAATTAGGGTAATGAAAGGTGAAACTGAAATCTATGGGGTATAATTATTTTAAAAAGAATACTACTCCCAAACACCAGAAAAGGCAACATTCTTATTCTTGACGGGCGTTTAACCAACCGTCTCCGGGAGACGAATTACACATTAGAGTAGGTACGACCGAGAAAAAGTTGCATTTCTAATGTTTGGGAACAATACCTATTCTTGAGGGTAACGCAATGTTATACATATACCTCATACGATCAAATCAGCAGTGGCTGAACACGTTTTGATTTCTGAAAAGCATCATATTAAATTGGAAGGTAACCAAGTTTTGGAAACTATCTACATTTTGAAGCATATTGAACACAAACACAACTTCAATAGGACAAAGAGAACATAGTAAGCCAATCATTTTCCAGCTGTTATGATCAATACCAAAATCAAATTGTTATCATCATTCGAGTTTCATTGAAATTCCCGCCCAATGAATAATAACCAAGTGAAAGTTGGACCTGACATGTAAGAAACTAATTTACTCAGTCAGAAGTGAAAATGGAATCTAAGTAAAAACAGATTCAGATATTCGTGAGTGATGACAAATAATGGTGAGGGACGATAAAAAATATCATATATTGGTTTAAAAATCTGAGTGAAGGGATTGAGAAATTGACAATTGATACTAGCAGTTAGCAGTTCAGGCATTCTTGGATGGACTTCGCGACAAAGAAACGAGCCGGATACGACCAAAAGCTCCAATACGCCCGTATAACGTGGGTAGTCCTTTTGAGAGAATTGCCATCGACAACGCCGGCCTGTTCCCAGAGTCCGACCATGGGAATAAATACATCCTAGAAACCATGGACTACTTCAGCAAATGAGCAGAACCCTATGCCCTGCCCAACCAGAAAGCCTTTACCGTCGCTGACGTACTGGTAAAGGAATGGATATGTCGATTCGGTGTCCCATTGGAGCTGCATTCGGACCAGGGCAGAAATTTTGCGTCCGACCTGTTCCAAGAAATATGTAAACTGTTGGACATTCGAAAGACCAGAACCACAGCCTTACACCCACAGTCCGATGGAATAGTGGAACGAATGAATAGGACTATAAACCGCCACTTGTCCA
>WOGN01011179.1:0-10118 GCA_015342105.1 Leptinotarsa texana | reverse complement strand
ACAGTACATTTTTTTTCACTGTGATAGGTCAAAGTTGACCAAAAAATTTGTTTCATTTCAAAATTTATTTTATTTTTTTCCAGTTATTTCCAATGATCGCAAGCTTTTGCTATTACTGTCGTGTGCGAATATTATTTAGCTATACAACATAGTTTTTATTGCTGTGGATAAGTCATGTTTTTATGACGTAACATTAAAAATACTAAATCGAGTCGCCGATTTTCGAAAAAAAGAAAATTTTCGATGTCTCGAAAACGAAAACACTTCTACCTAAACTTTTTCCCTGTTACGAGCTAGTCATGACCTCAGCTATCGCCACCTGAAGGTTTATCGTCAAGAACCGGGACACCCTGTATAGAATCACAACTTTTCAACAATGTTTACGTTTTAATGCAATAATATTTCTGATAATTTGGTGCCTACTATTATGTAATTTTAGTATAGTGAAAATCTCACAATAAAGTGTTATGTGAATACCATACATGTAGAATATATTGTGTCATACTATCTTCTCAAATTTATTTCAAAATCTAGAACAAGCAAAAATGGTACATTTTTCAAATGGTTAGATTTGTAATACAAAACACTTGTGATGATTTCAACTCACTCTACTGAAGTAAAGGGTTTGCTGATGCGGTTTAGGCGTCGACACGTATGCCAAAATCTTGCTCTCTTTCGAACCCGTCACTCCGTGCGCTATGATCCCCCCATCTCCACCGTCTAAGATCTTCACCATCGGGCAGGGCAGCTCCCAAAGGCTTCCCAGGGTCGGAGACTCGTACTGAGCCTTGTAGTGCGCCATCTTATGTGTGAGATCTTTGAGCGCTTCTTCGGTCGCCATCTTCCTGTAATCGGCGCTGTACTTGAGGATTTCCTGAAAGCGAAACGAGGGGAAATTGTTAGCGACGGACCCGAGACCGAACCTCGAGGCTCACCTTGAAGTTGCGCTCCAGAAGGACGGGGTCTTCGCAAACGCACTCGATGAACATCACTCTGAAGCCAAGCTGCGAGTAGACGAGGTCATAGATCTCCTGCCTCTGCGACCTGGAGACGTTCGGGCCGTCGAGGACGGCGACTTGGTTGCCGGGCCGCTGCAGCCAAGTGGCGGCGTCCTCCAAGGCTTCTCTGAAACTCTGCTGTCGGATTCTCCAGGCCGGAAGGTTGTCCGCCCGGAACATTTCGTGCGAATCGTAGTGCTCCATATGTTTGCGCCGGTACTCGCTGATGTCGTAAACTAACAAGTATATTCGTGATTAACACTCTGAACTTACTTAGTCGTAGCCATTTTCCAGATATGTCGGCGTGGTCTGCAGATTTTCATGGATGACGTTTCGTCTACAACTGCGGTATTGAAGAAACAGTAGAAATATTCTAGTTGTCCTCACAGCGCATACTACTGTGTTCTTATTAGTATGTAAAGAGATTTTTTAGCGGATCTAGCGGCAAATTTGAGGAATTTAGCGGATGTTTAGTGAATCTAGGAATAACCCAGAAATCTAGTGGCAAAATTAGGAAAACGTTTCTGCTAACATCTCATGAGGATTTATAGTCGAGTCAACGAATCTCAGAAACAGTTCTGATTTTGATTATTTATTTTTCTCAAATGTTTATTTTTCTATATTATTTTAAATTAGAAACCTTTAGAAGCAAGGACAAAATCATTTATATTGTTTAAAATACATATTTATTGTATGAATTGAAGTGGTTATATTTTTTAGGAGTGATTAATTTTTGGGAAAGAAAGTTTTTGGCTTTCTACTACTCCATCTTGTTACAAAAAAGAAGGATGAGGGAATCTTCCAAAGAAAGGAAGGAAGTAAATCTATACATGGATGTGTAGATCATACAAAGTTACTTCTTTTCATTTTATAAATGTGCGTTTATTGCAGAAAAATATCCTCTTTCACTCATAACGCCAAAGTAATGATCGCTATCGCGTGAATTCACAAGCAAATCGATATTCATATCTCCAACCACTAAGCTATAGACAAAATAAGGTCAAAAAAGGTTTGATTTCTGTAGGCGGGAATTTATATATTGCATTGATCGTGAATATACGATTATTAACCCTTAACTTGACTTTTATTAGAAGAAAACTATCAATCAATTTTATCGTTGTATGGTATTCGTAAATTGTCTGACTTCACAATTATCGTAACACTATCGTTCTAATTGAGTTTTCTCTATATAGCGTTGTATAGTCTGGGATATTGAAGATACGTATATCAGGATTGATCCAAATTTCTGTAAATACTATGCAGTTGAAACATACGTCTAATGATCTCAGGAGAACGACTAATTCATCGAAATTATTTGATGTGCTTCGAATGTTGGTGTGTATGATTTTGAGATTATGGAATTGTTGATTTGTTTGCAGTACTTCTTTTACGTTTTTTTCGTTAGACTATGAGTACGTGTCCATTTTGGTTATAGCAAAATAAAGTATACCGGGTGTTTCTCTACGGTGGCTCACCCCTATAACTTTTTTGTTATTGGAGATAGAAAAACGAAATTTGGATGTTGTGAATTATAGTTCAATTTACATTTTTTGACATATTTACTTGCTTTGCAATACTTACGGTTTGACTAGAAATGACCCTCACTTTCGATTTTTAAATGAGACATCATACATATTTTTACTTATTTCGATGGAGAATGACATTCTAAATCCAACAATACTTTACTTGTCAATGTTTGACAAATAAAATCCAGTCCCAAATATGATTTTTTCAAGTTAACTTGATTTTTTCAAATGGAAAGGGGGTGGCTCGTGGACTTTTTGTAAAAGGTCACAAATTATTCTTGGGAATAATTTGATGCCACACACTTTCACTTTATTTTCTCAATTTTTCTGAATAATTGTGAGAAAGTCGCAAATTAGTCCATTAAGGTTATAAATTTTCAAAATGTTTTCCTCCTTGATCATGGCAAAGTTCAACTTTTTCAATTGTTCACGCGCATCACATTAATTAGCTGTTCCTCAGTGATGTTCCGGAATGCCACCCTCACTTTATGCTCTAGTTCTTCACGAGTAGCTGATGTTGTATTGTAAACCTGATTTTTAACTGTTCCCCAGAGAAAAAATCTAGCGAAGTAAGATTTGGTGATGTAGAATATGAAATGAAATAATACATTTATGTAAAAATATGACAACTCAAGAATGTACCTCGCAGGCCACTGAATAGGTCCATAAGTGCCAATCCATTTTTCTGGGAAGGTGTCATTCAGATATTCTCTTACGACTTGAAAATTGTGAGGTGGCGCTCCATTTTGTTGAAAATAGATATCAACTTGGTTAGCCAGTGGCAAATCTTCAATGAAATCATTAATATGATTTCATTGAAGACTGTAGACGTCTTTCCGCAGTCAGTTGTCCGTCAAAAATTATTAGCCCCAAAAGTTTTCCCTTCATAATACCCATCCAGCAATTGAAACCAAATCGCTCTTGAAAATTTCCTTCTTGCATCAGATGTAAATTTGTTTGAGACCAGTACCTTTTATTATTCCTATCGAACATACACAAGCTGGTGAATCGAGTTTCATCTGAATAAATAATTTTAAATGGAATACGTAAATCTTCTCTGTATTTAGTAAAAAACCAGTTGCAATAAGTCACTATTCGTTTTTTATCGATATCGGAAAGATGTTGGTGTAGTTGGTACTTGAATGATCGATAATTATATTTGTGAAAAATTCTCCAAACGGACGAACAACTTATATCACACTCAGAAAAAATTTGGCGAATTGACGCCGTACAATTCACTTCAACATAGGCCAACACGTTTACTTCTTTTTATTCACTGACAATGAAGTTATTGACATTTTCTTCTGGTTCATTTCTCATTTTCCTTTCCAGTTTTGGAAAATAATGCCGAGTGGAATGGCGACGATTAGGGAACCTCTAATCGTAAATTTGAGCTGCGTCAGTTGTATTCTTTTTTGTTTCTCCGTAAATAAGCAACATATCAATTTTCTCGCTTCTAATATAATTTGCCATATATATTTCATTAATTCGGACAAAAGAAATGCACCAAGAAACAGTGTCAACTACCTTCAAACAAACATTCCCGTAACTAATTATAAACTATACAACAAATACATTTTTAAAAGTGACAGCATATTCATTAGCCTATTTGTTTAGGTGGTCCTAGCAGTTTGTCACGGATAACTAGAATAACAGGACTTACTTCATAAGTATACCGAATGCGTATTATTAGATCGTACCCAATGTATGATCGTTTCTTGCAATAATTATTCAGAAATATAAAGAAAATAAAGTGAAAGTTTGTCGCATCAAATTATTCGAAAGAAAATGATCTTTCACAAAAAGTCGACGAGCCAACCCCTATTCATTTAAAAAATCAAGTCTGGAAAAATTCTTATAACGACTGTGAAGTCATAAGCTTCAAAGTCCCATGTTACTTGATCAAGAATGAAGCGATTTACATGATCCAAGGCATTCTAGATAAAAAAAATTAAAAGAAAAATGATTTTATTTATCAAATATTGATAAGTGAAGTATTGTTGGATTTGGAATGTCATTCTCGATGGAAATTAGTAAAAATATATAGGATGTCCCATTTACAAATCGAAAGTTGAGGTCATTTCCGGTAAAACCGAAAGTACGGCAAAGCAAATAAATATGTTAAAAAATGTAAATTGAACTATAATACACAACCCCCAAATTTCGTTTTCTTCTATCTAAAATAATAAAAAAGTTATAGGGGTAAACCACCTTAGAGAATCACTCGGTATACAGGTACATGGTAAATGGTTCAGTTAGTTTTGATAAATATAAAATGAATAAATAAATGAATGATGACCAATTGTTTCAATTGATAGTATGGTTTATTTTATCAGCTACTGGTGCGAGTTTTCATTCTTCTCTGGTGCTTCTTCCAAGGATTTAGCAGGTTGTTGTAGGGATGTAATGGTTTTCTGTTGTCCTTTGATCAGCGCTTCCAGAGGTTTAATGCTTGTTATGGTGTGTTATGTGGATGTTGTGGATATAGAAGCTTCGGGGGCACTTCTTGGTTTTATTACGCAGATTTCAGATTTATCCCGATTTCCAAGTTCTTCTGGTTTGTATGTTCATCCGTTTAAATGCAATCGATATCTTCTTATGAAGCAAATTATTGAAAAATTATCTAAAGCGCTCTTTTTGATTTCTAGATGCATTTCGCTCACACGTAGTTTCCTGGGTAGAAGATTAGTTTTCTTTTTTTGTGAAAATCGTTTGACAATCATCATGGATAGTGTTAATTTTCATCAAGTAAGGGGTCAGTCCATTTATAATAATGCTTTCAATTAAAGTGCTGTGCTTCTGTCTTCTATATTCAATTGTCCGCTTTTGAAAGTTTTGTAATTGGTACTAGTTATGAGTAATAGTTAATTAATGGTTATATTTCTTTTCAGAACCTCCAGTAGCCCGGTTCTCTGGCAGGCGTAAATCGGTATTCGCAGAAACTTACGATCCTGAGGAAGACGAAGACGATGACGGTACGAAACTCGTGTTTCCGAAATCTGACGAGCAACGGCAAAGATTGGCTGAGGCCGTCAAGAATATACTGCTGTTTCGTTCTCTGGACAAGGAACAAATGCAGGAGGTTCTCGATGCCATGTTTGAAAGAAAAGTGCAGAAAGACGAGTTGGTCATCAAGCAGGGTGACGACGGGGACAACTTCTACGTCATTCAAAAGTGAGTATTTTCTCTACTTAATACACATTGCAATAAAGAAAAACTTATATCAATCTCATGTTGAACACATGGATAGTGATTTCGAAAATGTAGATGTCATTGTCATCTCCTTTTACCTGTGGTTTAGTGCAGCACCAGTAAAGAGAGCTATGGCTGGTCGAAACGGTAGTAGCACTCAGTATTAACAGTTTAAATTTCATTGAATGAGAGCAGAGCACGTTCTTTTAGATTTCAACCAGAGTATCCCTTCTTGATCCTTCGTATTATACAGGGTGAGTCACTTAGATTTCCTCGGTCCATTGCTATCAGAGGAAACAATTGTTCGAAGTACTCTTTTTTCAATCATATCGATAAATATTATCTTTTAAAATTATTTATTTTCTCTCATACTGGGTGATTCAGCCGAGCGTGTCCAACCAAAGTAATGTTTTTTTTTTAATAGAACACCCAGTATATGAATACGTCATTCGAATCTTTTGGGGGAAAGTGACGGAAACTGCCGCCTTGCATCTAGGATTTACAAAGAGAAGTTCCTCGAAAGAAGAAAACCAGATGGAAAGGCATTTCAGGCTTCAAAAACAAAATTTGAAAGAACTGTTAATGTCAATAACGAGAAGTTCCAACGCGTCTGCCCAGTAACAAATGAGGAGAATACATTTCAAATCGCTCTTCATCTTGTTGAAAGTCCCCATGTGAGTACCCGAGACCTGATCAGGGAATTAGGATTTTCTCAAACCAGCGTCTCTCGAATAATACGAGCAAGCAAATTTCATTCTTACCACATGCATTTAAGAGGAGGAGATTTTGAAAAACGCTTTCAATATTGCCGATGGGGATTAGAAAAGATCAATCCGGAAAATGATTTTTTTGATTTTGTGTTATTTTCTGATGAAGTGACTTTTCATTAAAAGGCAACTGTGAATCAGCATAAAATGTATTATTATGCAATGGAAAACCTCCATTTTGTTCGTTACCTGAACTATCCTCCTGAACGATCCTACTGAACGGTTAGGCCCTACACGTTGGTCGACGTGCCCTCCTAAACGGTAATGTCCCACGCCTTGGGCGACATGACCTCTTAAACGGTTATGTCGATTAGTGTTGGGGAGGTATTCGTAGTCCAGCCGGGTACGTTGGATGTCATCTTCCCACAACCCACGTGCGTTGGTGTATGCGGGGGCGTGTTCGACAACGCCGACCCCGCCTTCCACCTCGGCCACCGTTTCAACTCGTCGAGGCGGCCGGCAGGCCTCCCAGACCTGATCCCCAGGGATTTCGGGACCCAGCTCGTGTCGAAGCTCGACGGGAGGTTGTTGACTTGCTCCGATTAATCGATTGAATTGTCCTATTTGTCTGATAAGCTGATCTGTCTGATAACCAAGATCGCCTGACCTGACTAAAATTGGTTTTTTATGGGAGTATATCAAATGGATTGTCTACCAAACTCCTCTAACATCTATAGAAGATATGAAATGAAGAATCACTAGAGCTTTCAGAGAAATCCCAGAGGATATGCTGGAACGTGTAGAGAATTTGTTAAAAAAAAACAGAAAATATTCGCCATTTTTAATATCTTTTGGACTCCTCTATTCAATAAAAAATTTAAAAGTTATTGTTCATATTGAAAAAAATGAGTAAATGAACGTAAATAAATGAATTTTTTGTGGTTACAACAATTAATGAAACTGGGTATAATTTCTAAAATATGATTTTCTGATAAAAAAAATGTAGTGAAATGTTGAAACATTTCATACAAATGAGAAAATACAGGGTGTTCCGTTGGAAAAAGTTTTTATGTCTGTTTGAAAATGAATGAAACTTGACCGGTTCTACCGAGCACCCTATATATTGTTTCCGAAAGTTGAGATTCCCGAAATTATCATAGTGATGTTGACTAACTATTCCTAAAAAAATCCACTTTATTTCTATAGACAAGCGGATGGTGAATTTAAAAAAATATTTTCTGCAAAAAGAGTTTTTCTGAAATTACTTGGCAATGTCGCAATGGAAATTAGAAAAGAAAAATTCCTTAGATAGCTGAAAAAATATGGAATCGAATGACGTATTCATATACTGGGAATTCTGTTTAAAAAATATTATTTTGGTTGACCACGCTCGGCTGAATCATTCAGTATGCGAGAAAATAATTTTGAAAGATAGTATTTACTGATATGACTGCGAAAAAAAATTGAGCAATTCTTAAAATTGTTTTCTCTGATAGTAATAGATCGAGGGAATCTTGTTGAATCATCCTGTAAACGTTTGATAAAATTGTAACAATTAAGGTTCAATTGTACAATCGTAGATCAAGTCCTGAATCACTTGAACCTAACTTGGAACTAGAAGAATACATTTTGGTGGTAATATGATGAAAGAAAGACAATTCTTGGTAAGGAATAATGAAACCTCATTTTAATCATAAAAAATGTATGAAAAAGTTGTTGAATAAGTCACAGAATAATAAATGTTCTTGTGTGACTATTGAAAAAGAAACAATTATGTGACCATTTCTTGTTGGATAATTAGGCAAATGATACAATAACTCACACATTCGATCTAATGACAGTTTACTCAATCCATGATCCAATAACTTCGAGGCCAATCAAAGATGAGCAGATTCGTAACTTTACAGTTGTGATTTCAATCGCAATTAAGCCTAGAGAAATACTTTACTTTAAATTACGTTCTCAAACGTCAAATGTAAAAACTTAAAACTCTGAACTGGCAGTTCGTTTCAAAATATAGTTTGTGAAGAAAAATGAGAATAAAATCCGAAAATGAAAACTAGTGGTCCTTACAAAAAATTTTTTATATGATAAATAAATTGATATGCTTCAAAAGTTCTTTGATTAATACCAAAACGAGAGTTAGGTTAGGTCCAAAGTGAGTGGGTCTATTCGACCATAGACGAAAGTAGTTGAAACTTCAAATAGTTTCATGACACTTATGTATATCATCACCACGAAAATATTGACGGTTTTAGAGATATCTAACAAGACAGGTTTTTTTCCAATATTCGTCACTCAAAATATTTGAAATTATAAATATGTGCCACGTTCAACTGAATTTTTTTTATTAAATATTCTACATTGGTAACTTTCTCAAACGATATATCTAAAATATACCTGTAATATACAGTGTATGAAAAACCGCTTGCCACATATTGTAAATAAAAATTTGCAGAATATTCCTTATTTTAAATCGAACACTCTGTATATTATTGATCCATAAGGAGCGCCAACGGAACCTCTACAAATTTCATTGAGTATTTTCTATGGCTAGGTTCAATAGTTTTTCTTAAATAATCACTTTTTTCGAAAAATGGTCGTTCTTCCTATTACTACACGATAAACTCGATGTCCATTTGACGACTGATACGAATATAGAAAAGATATCTTGTTTCAATTTTGTACACTATAGCGTGTCCAAACAAATATTTTTTTACGAAATAAATGTATGTATCTATCACATTTTTCTAAGTGGAAAATTATTATTTTCATTGGATGCAGAATTTTTCGAATAAATCGTGCAATATCAAACCAAACAAGATTAAATGAAAAAACATTATAAATATTACTAATATTTTTTTCATGTTATGGTGTATATTCATGAATTCAGGACTTAAAGTTCTAGATATTTAAATTTGTCAACTGACAAACTACGAAATTACAAAAGGAAAAGTTTAATGAAGGTTGATAATGAAACTTTTGTAAAATATGTTCGACATGTCATCCATTTTCTTGAATGCAGAGCTGAAGTCTATATTTGAAAGACTGTTCTATCCTCCGCAAGACAGCTGGTGTAATGCTGCCAAAAGCATTCGTTATTCCAAGTCGCATATATTCGGAAGAAGCTGGTGGCTCGACGTAAACCATATTTTTTATGAATTCCCACCAGTTTTTTTTAAATCTGGTGATCTAGCGGGCCACCATACAGGCCCATTCCTTCCTATACATTTAATGGAAAATACTTCATTTAGAAAATTAGATGATCTCTCACGACTGCCGAATAGTGAGCAGGTGCACATACATTGTTCCATTCATATGTCCCTCAAAAAAGTATGGACCAATTACATATTTTCCAGTAATGCCTTCCCAAGCATTTATCGACCACCTTTGTTGATAGTCCACCTGTATCAATAAGTGGGGATTTTCTGTCGAATAATAATGGTAATTATGTCGATTCACAAATCCATTTTTATGGAATGTCGATTCATCTGGCCATAAAATGGTCTCTGAGAGTCTCCTCAGAACGGTTCACACCGTTCTGAGGAGACCATGCCCGGTACTGATGATGGGGCAATCACCCCGAAACCGGTCTATCATCGACCAAACGGAATTAATTTCTGCTTTTCATAGTGGGAAATAATTTGCGACGAATCTTCCAAGTCGAAGACGTTGCACAGGTGCCTGATGGTTTT
>WOGN01011178.1:0-10118 GCA_015342105.1 Leptinotarsa texana | reverse complement strand
GCACAGAAATAGGGGAAATCTGAAGTTGAACTCAGACTTCCACAACTATCCCATCCGAAATAATAGTCAGGTGAGGCCAAACAGGTTCAGATTGAAAATATCTTCTTCCAATTCTCCCAAATTGAATGTGTACAATAAACTTAATGAAGGCCTAACAAAGCTCAGCATGTATCTTTTTACGAAAAAAATTAAAAAAACATTGACTGAACAATGCTTCTAATCAATAGAGGAATACATGAACTCCACAATTCACTAGTCCATTGCTATACATTCACCTTCTCTCATATATATATTTTTATTATTTTTACATTTATATGTGTACTGTTACTGACCTGCTACTCGTGTAAGTTATTCACAATGTAGTCAATAAAGTTTTATTATTCTTATTCTTATAGTATCCCAACGAAAGCGCATCTTAGGGGAGGTCCTAAGCCGAGACTTTGGAGTCACTTCCAAGCTGTACACCAAAATACCTGATGTTCTCTTGAACCTAGCTCACGCATTATATATTATTTGAACTGAAAAAAACCTACAGACATACGAGTATAATCCAGTATTTTCAGTAGTAGTTACTTTAAAATGATTCTGGATGAGGCCCTGTTAGATGAATCATGAAAAGTACTTGATAAAAATCTGCAACTAAATACAGGAAATAAATTCAACAAAGAGGAACTATTCAGTTCTTTTGTTTCTTAAAAAAATCCAAAGTACAGAGGATCTTTAAACCTTCCTCTTCCAAATGACATTCACAACTGATGCACGTAACTTTCTGAAAAAAAATATCAACAATTTCAATTCTCTATTCTATTTATTATGAAAAATGTAGGGTGTTTCATCTCCAGGAAATGCATGAATGAAAGAGAAAGGATTAATTGTAATTATATATTTCATCAACATGTGTTTATAGAATAAACTTGCGACGAATTATTTACAAAGTATTTTCAAGAACATTCATCAGTGATCGAGTGCTGAAGCCATCGATAAGACAACAACCCTCTTTTACAACTACATAAAGGAAGTTATTATCTATAGATCTGATTTGGCGAGTAAATGGTCTGCAACACTTTTTGTCCAACTCCAACAAATATTATTTTCGGACAGTTTTTTCCAAAAAAAAAATAATCAACACATTTGTATTCTTGCTGTTCTCTGAAAACTTCTCTTTAGGTATACTAAGAGGCATTTATTCCTCAAAGTGATCATCGATAGAGTATATCTGATATATCCACGATTTCTCTCAGATATTTCCGTCAGTAGCAACGTTGGTGTCATAATTATTACCTAAATACTGGAAGTCACAGCATTCTGGAAATGACCTCTGACTTTATGCCTCCAAATGTCAGACTCAGGACAGAGATATCTACCTGTCTAGGAACCTATACGACTGTATTTTGAGGCAGAAATTTACGCTACTGAATTGTGTGTGGAGAGACTAGAAGAATCCAACCTCATACACAAGTCAATAAAAATATTCTCGGACAGTCAAGTAGTGTTGCAAGCTGTTGGCTCCTACCGAGCAACGTCTAAATTGGTAGCAAATTACCAAAAACGACTATCCTCGATAGGAATACTTAACAGATTGTCTCTGGTCTGGATTCCTGGCCATACTGACCTTGAAGGCAATGACACAGCTAACTCCTTTGCAAAGGAGGTTGCTGCAAGCAGCTTCATCGGACCAGAACCTGTCATTGACGTTGCTTTAGGATTTGACAAACAAATATTGAACACCTGGATGGCAAAAAGATTTACGGACTTCTGGCAGAATCTTCCAGGATTGGCTCGCTCCAAGGCGAGCTTGATACTAAATTATTGTTGGACTACACTAGGGATGAACTACGATGTCTAACATACCTTCTTACAGGTCACTGTCATTTGAATCATAATATGCAGAGACTAGGGCTGTCGGAAGACAGTGTGTGTCGCCTCTGTTTGGAAAATGATGAGAAAGCAGAGCACATACTTTGTGCCTGCCCCGCTGGGTTCGAATCAGGTTTTTAGAATTCATCAGAGCCGTAATCTTACCATCTGACCTGAAAGACCACTCACCATACAAACTAATCGGCTTCGTTGAGAAGCTGGGTTTATGTGGCCAAGTGTGAATAGGTGTGAGCCACAATAAACCCTTACGGATTGCAGTGGAATGTCGAATAGATCCACTCACTTTAGACCTAATGTAATCTAACCTAAATACTCAATGAACTGTAGTTATTCTAGTTACTATACGAGGAATTCTTGGAAGAAAAATCATAATTTTTTACATATCATACATATCGTTTTTACAAAATGAATAATCTTGTCACCACTTCAGAAACTTACTGATTTTGAGTAAAACACACAAACGTGAAAAAAAAATATCGATATCAAAGTTGTTTCTGGGAAATTCCTTCATCTTTTCTACTACTTGCTTGAAACAAGAACCACAGCTTACATAGTCCTCACATATCGATCACTGAAGTTTCGTTTCAACTGTTTTCAATAAATTCGTTGAAATTATTTCTGTTCAATAAGTTGCATCTTCAAATTTTCAGAAAATGGGCGATATTATTGGGTTCACTAAAGAAGGTCAATGTCCTGAGACGTTTATTCTTGTTTTTTCAAGTTTGACAAAAATGGTTCATGACTTGTTTTCATAGTTTTTCTGAAAGAATTGAGTCGATATTATCTTCCACATTACCGTTGTTGACAGCAATTTGTTTATGAAGCACGATTCTCTTCGAAAATTACTTTCTGAAGATACAACCTTGTTGAACGTTTAAGTAATCAGACAACTCTAATTACTGAAGGCACGTCATTCTCTATTTAGTCAAAGATATATGTGGATGGCATAGTCTTCATATTCTCCATTGCCAGCTATCAGTACCACTTTCACAAATCCCTAATATCTATGACAGAGAAATATCAAGTTCAGAAAGCCGGTCGAATTTTTGCAGGGCAATTGAGAGAGGTCTTACTTTCATTCCTATTATTGTTGATTTTTGTCGAATTTTCTCAATGAGAGAAACGAATGGAATATATAACTGAAATCTCCGTTGTTGAATAAATCCAAAATAAGCACTTTTCCCGAAACCCAAAACTGCGATACTCTTCTCTCTCAGTTCATTTCATCTCCTGAAGATGCCAACTTGGTTGTTGAAACACGCCTCGAGAAGAGTAACGAAAGCGAGTGTTGAGTTTTCTTGTGAATGAAACATCGAATTTTTTATTAACGAATTAACCAATTTTGACAACATTTTTGGAGTTAGTAAAGGGACAAGAGATCTCTCAAATGAAATGAAAATAGTCGTAAGTTTTAAATTTTTGAAGGTACCACCCAGCAAACCAAAAATCTGGATACATTTTTAAACCAAACCACTGGCCTTCCTGACGCATACGCCAAAATTTTTGAAACCTTAGGTTGCACTGAAATTTATTGTAATGCTATATTTTTATTTATTTCTAGAAATAGAATACAGCTCAATAATAATTGATGGGTTTTTCAGTTTTGAACTCTGTATTGCAAACTAACAACACATTATTACATTTACCAGTGGGTTGATTAATTTCCAGATAAAACGTAGTTATATATTTTTTTGTTTATGTACGGTCGGTTTAGCTAACAACTCGATACATTCAACAGGGCCGAATGATTTGGCCGGCTTTTATTACTGAACATCACTGAAATATACAATATTTATATTTGGGCACTAAACAAAAAAACAACAATCATGATAAAGAAGAACTATGAATGAGGTTTCTAGTATGATGTAAAATATAGGCATGAGAAATCCTTGTGTCGAATCACTAGCACGACAGGAGACGTTTCTAAATCAATTTATTATCTTAATCCAAACTAGATTGAATCAAGGGTTGAATTCGCTTAGAAATAACCCAAAATGCACCAAACATTCAACCCCTAACATCTTTTGAAATTAAAATCCGCACTTTTGCGAAAATGAATCAATGATAGTTATAAACATTTACTATGCAGATATCTTCATTAATTTCTTCAGGAATCGCTATCTATCTGTATCTGTAGAGTAGGAAAGGTGAGTGTTGGCCCACAGCACTTAGGCCACATGTGATCCATTGTACATCCTCTCGAGGAGTTGTCCTCCTAGGTCATCGTCCATCCTGTCTTTTCCAGGAAGGTGGAAGGTGGTCACTGAAAGACCTCTCCTCTATATCGGCAGGTATAGGTCAAGATTCGCCAAACACACACTCTCTTATTGACGATAACTCCGGACACTCGCATAGGACATGCTTGATAGTCTCATCTTCCTGTTCATACATCCTGCATAGATCTGTGTCCACTAGCCCCATATCATGGAGGTATTTCCTCAGTTGACAGTGGCCAGTCAGAAATCCTACTGTTTAGTGTAGATTTTTCCTGGTCATCGCCAAATATTTCTTCGGTGCCAGCTTCCCAGGGTCGCCCAAGGTGATCCTGGCAAGATTGCATCCTTTGATTCCATACCATCTTTTGTAGGATTGAGCATGGATGTAACATTTGGCTAGTTCCGCAATTGTCGAAGTCATCAGGCCGTAGGTGCAACTGGGTCCTAAAATTCTTAGTCAAGCCGCTTCCTTGGTTAAAGAGTCGGCAATGCGATTACCTTTACTTCTGTCGTGCCCTTTAACTCACTTCAGTATAATGGTATTATCTACCGAAACTTTGGCTAAATCTTGGTGACAATCTAGTACTAGCCCTGAGGTTATACGTTCTCTGCTCAAGGCTATTAGCGCTTGTCTGCTATCAGTGCAGATTGTTATGTTTTTGCCAGAAATTCCTTTCCTGATTATTTATTTTGTGGCAATTGAGATACCAGCCAGTTCTGTTTGGACCACGCTGGTAGTTTTTGTCACGCAGAAAAGAAATTAATGAAGAAGTGACTACCTTTATAGGGTGTTCGTGATACATGAAATATATTCAATTGAAGTTAATTCGATGCAACGAATTAATTAAAACAAAATATCATAACAACGTGAGTGTTTTCTCTTTATAATATTATATTCGAAATTTCGATGCTGGTTTAGATTTTACGGTATGAAATGAATTTGAATTGTATTGGAGGTTTTCATTATTTTTTACTAACAATTGCTATATCAACACATGTTGGTATAGCAGGCAACGAAAGGGCCGACCAGCTGGCAAAAGATGCTATTACTAACCCATTCACAAATATTGAAAAAATAATTGCTCACCCTGACCTGAAACCGTTTTACAAACAAATCCTTACTAACGTATGGCAACAGCAATAGAATGGCTCCAACTCTAAGTTATCATCAATCAAACCATTGGTCTTACCCTGGAAATCACTTCTAAAAATGAGAAAATTGCAAGTTTGCCAGTTATTCTGTCACGTCTTCGACTAGGGCATACTCGCATCACTCATGAATACATCCTCATTGGTAATAACCCTCCTATATGTGAAGTTTGTGTCTGTGCTATAAGTGTCAAACATATTTTATCTGAGTGCGTATCTTACTACAACGAGAGAGTCGAGTACCACGTCCCCCCTTCATTTGAAGCAGCGTTAAGACAAAATTGTAACTATGAAAAAATAATTGGCTTTCTAAGACGTATAAAGCTGCTGCACCGTATATGAAAATTTATTGTAAGAAATCAATGTTTCTATGAAATTAGAACTGTCGCTAATAACCCTCGAGGTTGATGTGGCATTGAATAATTGTAATAAAAAAAAAGATAAATATTCGTTTGAAGGTGCTTGACAATGTGTCTAATATAATATAAATTGATATAAATTCGAGTTGAAGTCCTCGCCCGGGCAACTGAAATTTAATCCACCAACCACAACTGAAAAGGGATCAAGTAATCCTTTATCAGATTATATTCCAAATCCCAATTGAACGATAAATCCAGTACAATTTCATTATCAACTAGTTTCCAGGTAATCACAAAAAGGTAGAGGTGTTGTTGAGTAGATTTCAGTTCGAAACACAATGTCGGGGTCAATAGAAATAGGATCGGATATTCACGCATCAACCAATAAATACCTCTATGCAATGTTACTAATGTGTACCAAATGATATGTTATATAGCTTTCATGGCTGGCGTCAATGTTTTGATTGGCTTTCGGGTTTTGCCATGGCCTTCTTTGGTTAAAACATCCAAACGTAAAAACTGCAACTGCAGCAGTCAACTTCTATAGCTTGGGCGAAGTACTCTTCTTGACGTGTCAACTGAAAATGAGTTTCAGAAGAGTACTTCGACAGTCAGCAGTAATCTTCTGTGGCGTGATCAAAGAACTATTCATGACGTGTCAACTGAAACTCAATTTAGTTGTGATAACTGCTGTAGTTGTAGTTGAAACTTTTGGAGATTATAACCAACGAATACCACCGCAAAACCCGGAAGCCAATCTAAACAAATTATATGTGATATATCGTGAAGATGATTATAATTTCATAACGTAGCTGTGTAGAGGAATATGTGGAACCCTTTCAGTGTGTAGAAGCAAATGGCCACTTCATTCCAGTGTCCTATATCTATTGTTTCACCTGTTTTAGAATTGCAGGCATTGTTCATCAGGAATAAACAAAATGTAGATATTATTTTTCTCCAAAAATAACTATTGTATAATATGCGAATTGAAACCCTTACAAAGTTCGTAGATTCAACAATCTTGCAGTGTTCGAGTAACTTCAGTAATTTTAGTTTGGAATCCTTCAGCCAGCCAACTGAAATTGAATCCACCAACCACTGTGAAAATGAAGTTATGTGATCCCTTTTCTGATTATTATTCCAAATCCCAATCAAACTATAAATTCAGTACGAATTCACTTCCAACTAGTTTCCGGATCACAAATAGAGATGTAGTGCCTAAACTTCGAATTGATAGGAATAGGATTGAATAATCACGCATCAATCAATAAACACCTCAAACTATTACGTAGATTGCAATGTTACTTACGCGAAACACTTGATATGTAATTATAGTTTCGTAACGCAACTGTATAGAAATACGTGGAAACCGTTCTAGACTGATCGTCGCCTTTCATTGCCCGAAGCAACACTCCTTATCTGTTTCAATTCTATTAGTTACTGTGTTAATTTGTTTTGCGTAATGATGTCATCGGAAGCAACGTATAATCGATACTCTTGTTGTATTGGGTTGCTTCAAAATTTTTGTCTGTTTTAATTTCATGATGTCATGTGTTTTTGTAAGTCCATATCCCAATAGTTATATATTCTACTGAGTCGTTGTACATACTGATCGATAGAAAATGTACTCTAAATTTTAATTTTTGCCTCTTTTCAGCTCGTTGGTGTATAATATCCTTTGGCCATTCTCAACCAATTATTCTCTACGAATTCAAACAGTCCGAAAAATTTATTTGGAATTGGGCAATCATAGTGTTACTACACGTTGAACAACTGTTCAACTTTGGTTGGCAAAATTTCATTCTAGAGATGGTGGATCAAATGGGCATTAGCTCCTCCTATGCGGCTTTTGATGGTTCAAAAAGTATTAAAAAGGTAAAAAGCTCCAAAAGTATGTGTTTCATGATTTGAACGACCGACAAAAACTGTCACGTTCGAAGCTCTGTTCTTCTTTGTTTTTCCGCAACCAAAACGAACTTTTTTGGATCGGATCGTTGATGAAAAGTGGATCTTCTATGACAAGAAGAGACGTTAGGGGCAGTGGTTGGACATCGATCAGACACCCTGGCATTTTCTAAAGAAAGACCATGGTTATTTTTTGGGAAAAAAAGTTTTTGGCTTTCTACTACTCCATCTTTATACAAAAAAAGTAGAACTCATGTGAAAGATATCTGATTTTTATTCCACAATGAATATTTGAAATACAAACTGAGTAGAGAAAAGTATCTTCTGTATAATTCAGTGTTCATATAGAAGTATTTGTTTTGAAAGAATTTTTTTTTCTTTCGTGTAATTCAATGTTCATATGAAAATAGCTATTTCAGAAAGACTTCCTTTCAGTTTGTGTCTGAAAGTTACTTCTTTAATGATCTACACATACATGTATAGAATTACTTATTTTCAAATTGATTACTTCTTTCCTTTCTTTGGAAGATTCCCTCATCCTTTTTTTGTATCGAGATGGAGTAGTAGAAAGCCAAAAACTTTATTTCCCAAAAATTAATCACTCCTAAAAATATAACCCCTTCAATTCAAACCATGGTAACTGTATGGTTATTAGCGCTGGTGCGATTCTACAGCTTTCTGCAACCGGGCCAAACCATCACAACAGAGCTCGATTAGTAGGAAAACGACAAACTCCACAATAACGCACTCCCGCACTTCATCGATTCCTGAGCACATAATTTTTATATTGACAGAATTGATCGACTTGTCCCACGTTGGTCAAAGTGTACTGATTCAAATGGTAATTCGATTGAATTGAATTATTACTTACTGAGATATCACAGTGTGGACGTAGACTTTAAAAACCGATAAAACTTTTGAAAAACCTTATATATTGATTGTACACAGTTTTGGATTAAGTTAGGTTAAATTAGGTCCAAAGTGAGTGGGTTTGTTCGACCCTTTACCGCAACCCGCAAGGGTTTATTGTGGCTTACACCAATTCACACTCGCCCAAATAAACCCAGCTTCTTAATGAAGCCGATTAGTTTCTGTGGTGAGTGGTCGTTCAGGTCAGATGGTAAGACTACGTCTCTGCCAAACTCTAAAAACCTGATTCGGTTCCCAGCGGGGCACGCACAAAGTATATGCTCTGCTGTATCATTATTTTTCCAAACAGAGGCGACACATACTCTCTTCCGACAGTCCAAGTCTTTGCATATGATGACCCATAAGAAGGCCTGTTAGACCTCTTACTTCATCCCTAGTGTAGTCCAACAACAATGTAGTATCAAGCTTCGAAGGGTTAGTAAATGATTTACCATCCAGGTGTTCAATCTTTGTTTGGCAAAGCCTAAAGCAATGCCAATGACAGGTTCTGGTCCGACGAAGCTGCTTGCAGCACCCTCCTTTTCAAGGGAGTCAGCAGCCTCAATGCCTTTCAGGTCAGTGTTGCCTGGAATCCAGACCAGTGACAATCTAATAAATCTTTCTATCGATGGGAGTCGGTTTTGACAATTTGCTACCAATTTAGGTATTGCTCTGTAAGAGCTTCCAACTCTACTTGACTGTCCGAGAATATTTTCATTGACTTGTGTATGAGGTTGGATTCTTCCAATCTCTCCGCACACAATTCAATATCGTAAATTTCCATTTGAAATACAGTCACCGAAATACTGTCCTGGGTCTGCGACTAAAAGTACATGCACAAGAACTGGAAGGTGTTTTCAATCCATATGTGAACCAACAACTATATGCATTTAATATTTCCTTCTCCAGACCTAAAGTCCTCTCAACTCGGGAACAGTACTTTATAAGGCAGATCGTAGTTGACAGTTCGAGGCATAAAAATAAAGTCAGAGGTGATGTGACTTCCAGTGTCAACGAACCTTCCTGTTGCGTTGTTCTGACAATCATCACATAAATTCAATGGATTTGTTTGGGACTCAAACCTCAAGTTTTACCACAAATCCTTCGACATGTCTATAAGGACAATCTAGCTTTGTGTAAAACTTTTTCCAGTTAGCGTTCCAGGTAAGTTTTTATCAAGGACAATGCCAAGATATTTTACCTCCGTTTCAAATGGAATGATAATAATAATAATAATAATAATAATAATTAAATCTTTCACAACCTGTACAGACTAGTACAGGAAACTAGACTGATGGAATGGGTGTCATGAGAAGATGGGAGAATAAATGCAATAAGGCCAAGAGGCTGCATTTTTCTGGAGACTTGAATTGAATGGACAAGTCAGACAGCTCCCAAGGTACAAAAAAAATCCTTCATGATCACAAGTTGATATAGAATACGTCGACATTATACATCCATAAAAATCTTTACAAAACGTGAGATACAACAAATAACTACATGAAAGTGTCACACAAACAAGAGAAAAAAGAACAAAAAATAAAGTATATTAAATATTTATACAATACACTCTCAATACACCGTTGATTAGGAAGATTCGTCGCAAATTTCCCACTATGAGAAGCAGAAATAATTTCGTTTGGTCGATCCGACCAACCGATAGACCGGTTTCGGGGTGATTTCCCCATCATCAGTATCGGGC
>WOGN01011177.1:0-10119 GCA_015342105.1 Leptinotarsa texana | reverse complement strand
CCAAGAGGATGAGGAAACCTCCGTACACATACTATGCTATTGCGAAGGTCTGTCAAGGATAAGGTTTGCAACATTAGGGGAGGAAAAACCATAACCCTCTCAATATATGGGGAACTTGAGGTCTGGCCTATAGAGTCTAGTTACAAGGACGGGCTTAGACAAGGAACTCTAGCATACATGAGGGCACACACAATATATCTGCAAAGGTCGCAGTGTAGTGGCTGTTCAGCACAGAAGCCCCATATTAATCTAATCTAATCCGACGCATTCTGCTTCGATAAGTTTGTTGGAGGTTGAAATTGACACCAATATGTTTCGGCAATATCATGCCGCTGGAATTGCAAAGGCTGCTTCTCAAAAACTTGGAACACTGTTCCGAACCAGACCTGTACACACTTCAGCAACTTTTGATGCTTTATAAAGCTCAGATCAGACCTTCTTTGGAGTATTGTTCTCATTTATGGAGCTCTGCCTCTAAGCATACTTTGAAGCTGCTGGATTCCATCCAGAAAAGAGGCATTAGCCTGACTGTAGACGCAAACATCACGTGCAACCTTGATAGCCTGGAACATCGAAGAAAGGTTGAAGATTTGTCTCCAAGACACTTTCAATGGAAGTGTTCAAGTGACTTGGCACTTTTAATTTCACCAAGAGCGGTACATATCAGAAATACGTGACAAGCTGTGGCTACTCATCTTTTGAGGTTCACCTCAGTACACCTTGAACTTCATTGTCATCTGGAGAACTGCGTTTATGTGAGAACGTTTTTTCCTGAGAACGTTTTTCTAAATGGATTTAATCTCCAGCGATTCAAATCCTCTGTGAATCGCTACTTTCGCACATTAGCCGCTCTGAGGAAAATCATTCAATTAATTCCACTCAATCAAATATATTCTCAATCAAAACTCTAAATAAGTTTTTCTTTGGTAATATGAAATCCTTCTGTCGGTTAGCCATCAAATAGTCATAACAGCAAGAATACAGGTAGCCAAGTTCATATCAAATGTTAGTAACGGACGTCACGATCATCGTTTTTTCTTCATTTTGAGAACTGACGAAGAAATTGTAAAAAATATAAAACGAGGTATCATACAAGCAATTATCCTAATATCGGTGTAAAGGTGAATTGTAAAAGGTTTAAAATAGAAAGAACTTTTTATTTGTGCCTAATACAAACTAGATTAGGTACTATAATAATATTCATAAGCAAACGCCATCCTTTTATATAGAATAGAATAATTTATTAGCTACGTTACATTTTCAGGTTTGTAGCAAGTAAAGTGTACAGGCTTTCTTAAATAAACATATAACACAAAGAAGTAAATACTTATTTTATTAAAACAACGATAAAAATAAAAACAACAATAAAAATTAATTGACGCTCCGGGGCGACTTCATTGATTCCAGTGGCGCATTTGATTTTTCATCAGCAGGAAAACCCGGAAAAACCTGAGCACCACATCATCTGAATGTCTTGATCTACTAATGTCCTCTCTCTTATAAAACAAAATGTAGGGTGCCTCCAGACGCTCCAATAAATTCACTGCATCGCCAGAACACTTCGTGACACGACTATCGTCAAACTTAAACCAATCCTTTTCGTCTTTGACCAAGGCGTAATAATGATCAAATTCAACGTCAGAACCACAGTGAACAATGACTGAATGAATATTATAATAGTGGTAAAAATATTAGGCAACGCAAATAAATATTCATCTATGATAATAGGGGTATTTACAACTTACCACAGTAGATATGGCTGACGTGAACTGTCCTAAAATGATCGTAGTATTCCGAGACTGAGTAAAAACATTAGCTGAGTAGCATTTCCGTGATGGCTCTTTTGAATTTGGTGATACTAAGCTCTTTAAAGTTATTTGGCAGATATTTAAAAATATTGTAATCAACAGAATTCATTTTTGATCTGGTCAAACGATAACGGCATGTTCTTACCTTGTCTACATTTCTCGTGAAGTAATGGTGTATGTCAGACTTTTTCTCTAGCAACTGAGCATCTTTTCTGATTTCCAGTAGCGCCTGATAAATATATAATGTTGGCAACGGCATCATACGTAATTTTTTGAATAATGGTCTACAGTGCTCCTGGAAATCTGCACTTGTCATTACTCTTACAGTTTTTTTCTGTAGTTTGAAAATTCTCATAAACCAGGAGAGTTCCCCAAAGAACAAAGATGTGTGAGTTGAATAATGCACGTCATTTTTAGAATCCCCCGCTTGTGATATTTTGCAGTTGACGAGGGATAAATATTGCACTAGATAATTTATTTGCGAGATCTGTATGTTGATGTCAAGATAAAGTACTATCGAGAGTAATGCCAAGTAATTTCGTACTTTTGTTAGCTGAACCTACAGTGGCGAACTCAAGATTTTGAGTTTTGTCATTATTCAACTTCAATTTATTTGCTAGAAATCAAGTGTTGGCTTGATTTTCAACTTCTTCCATTACTTGTGGAATGTTAGATGACGATTGATCGCTTTATATTAAAGTTGTGTTCTGCATAGAGAATGGACTTATAGCGAGACTTTAAATTACATTAACATAAATTACAAATTAAATTACATAAATTACAATTACTGAACCCTGTGGAACACCGTGTTCAACAGGTCCAAAATTTGATGTAATATTATTACACGAAACCGCCTGATATCTATTTGAAAGGTATGATTCTATGAGTGACAGAGATACCCCTCTAACTCCATAATAATACAATTTTTTAAGAAGTATACTGTGTGATACACAATCAAAAGCCTTAGACAAGTCAAAAAACGTTATAAAGAAACGGGTCGGAATTAACTAATGCAGGATTGTGAAAACCATGTGCCCTGAGCCGATATAACGATTTTACCTTTGAACAAGTCGGTCTGATCTTCACGTTAGAGAGTAAGGATGTCTACCTTTCACTATGGACTTCAATAATCAAAACAAAAATTTCTTTAGTGTCCTGGTTGAAGTCTGCGAAGTTCGAGAAGGAGAAATTCAGAACTTCCAAAGTAGTGAGGATGATCTCTAGATCACTCTTATTTCATCGTTAAAACGATAGTTGATGTCAGAGATGACGAAACAGCATTATGAGAATAACCTCAGACTTAATGCCTCAACCAGTCAACTACGGTCTAATACAGTTCTAGAGGATCGGATTCTCCAAGAGCCGGGTGATTCATCGATTCACACTACAAGTTTCATGCTTTGTCATTAGAACATTCTTTTCAGAAAACCCAACTCCTTGAACTAAATTTGGTACGATCAAGAGACAACCTTTACACAAAAAATTATTAAAATAATAAATTTGGAACGCAATTGTTCATTCGACGACAGAAATTCATCCCACACATACTGTATTTCATCTTTTGTATTCATGAAACTGCCTCACCACACCAAACAACAAGCCCCTTAAACCTCAAACCAATCCACATGCAACGAGCCCGGGTTATCTAAGATCGTCTCATTTAATTTTGTTCGAGTAAGTAAGCAAAGACCTTGTTAGCGACCCACCTACTTATACACCACTTTGGCTCGACACTCAGGTGTTCAGATTTTATTTATAAACGGCATGTATACAGGGTGTATCTTGATTGAGGTAATTAATTTCAGGTGGTGATTACTTGTCATATGTATGCATGAACGTGTATTACTAAAAATATATCTCTTTATTTTCCCAATCCGGATTAAATAAAGCACGTTAGGAATCACACGTTAAAAGGTAAAACCTCGTTAGTCCTTAGCTCGCACAAGTTTCTCAACTTCTGAGAGTTGTTCGTATGGAGGCGACAGCTGATTAACGGAAAAATCGATTTTAAACAGATTTTCTTTCAATACAGAACCAGCAGGACCTCAATCTAAGCTTATCTAAATCGACTTTAGTGCAATCAATTCACCAAGAGAACCACATAGAAGGACTAGAACTTAATATCTGTACACTACATTTGTAGGAGTACTAATCTATATTTTAAATATGAGAAACCACCAGCTTGTCAATCTGATAAGTCATTTTACTTTATCAGCTGATGTCAGATAACAACAGTTTATTCAAAAAAAATATCAAAAGTCATTAGTTTAATGAGACTGGAATCCAACGAATAACTATAAATTATAATCACATGATCGATACGAAAAGCTAGGATGAAGCAATAACCAACTATATCAATAGTAATAACTTCATTTCTATTTTGAAATACCAGGTCATTAATTTCAATGATCCACTAACCAGCAAACGTAATTATAAGATATAAATTACTCCACCATTTTCCATGCCTCTACACAGCTACTTATACGACGCTGAAAAGCGAATGCATATCATTCCTTTTGGTATTTTATTTATGACTCTCTTCGACAAGGATTTATTTTCAATTATGCATCTGGTAATAAACTACTTAATCGATTTGTGCGTCAAACTTGAAAAGTATAATATTGTAATTCAAATTGTGCAATCCAAACCATCTCTAAATATTATACGCAGGAAGTTTAGATGATTCAGCGTCCACTAAACATCGATTACCTGGTAAAATTTGATAGTGAAAAATGTATACATGAAAAATTCTGATGCAAAAACTGGGACACATTTTTCAAAAAAATATCAACGAATTCGATTACTCGTGCCATATATATAATTTGAACCAACGAAGTGGAACAAATTCTTTTAACTTACATTTTCAATTCACGCCGGAAATCATGCCAAAAAATCAATAGAAACATGCAATATTCAGAAAAAAATGGTATGCAACCACTCATTGTTCCTAAACCCTTTAACAGAAAACGAAATAAAGGAAAGTATATCTCAATTGAAGAACAAGAAAGCTCCCGGGATTGATAATCTGAAAGCAGAAACCCTAAAACTTGTTTTGAAATACATAGCACAACCACTTACCTTCATAGTCAATAAATCACTAGAACAGGGATATTTTCCTTTATCTTTCAAAATGGCTGTAGTCACACCTAACCACAAAAATGGAAATAAGAGTGATGTTGCTAACTACTGGCCTATTTCATTAATAACCTGCCTAGCAAAAATTTTGGAAAAGGTTATTCAAAGAAGAATCAATAAGTTTCTACAAAACACCGTTTAATTTCAGATTCGCAGTATGGTTTCAGAGATAATATTTCTACGCAAGATCCAATTAGAATATTAACACAAAAAATCTTTCAATCGACACCATCAATGGGTGTCTTTATAGATCTGCGAAAAGCTTTCGACACTGTAGATCATAACATACTTCTAAAAACCCTTGAAGACATAGGAATAAGAGGTATACCACACGATCTTTTAACAAGCTATCTAATGAATAAAAAACAATTTGTAAAATAGGTGACAAAGTGAGTGATGAAAAGACCTTATTGTGTGGTGTGCCTCGGGGAAAGGTGTTAGGACCAATATTATTCAACATATACCTCAACAATCTTTTTCTCCTGAATACTTACTCCAAAATCATTAGCTATGCTGATGACACGGCCTTGATCAGTAAAGATAATGATTGGTATAACCTGAAACTAAAATTAGAACAGGATCTGAGTCAGATAAAAATGTGGTGCGATTATAGGCTATTATCAATAAACTTTGAAAAAAAACATTCTACTTATCTATCAGTAGCTATGACATATCCCTGTCTAGATACGAAATTGCTCTCTAGGATGTGACCGTCATTAGGAATGTAAAAAACATGAAGTACCTAGCCATAATTAGATAGTCATCTCAGATGGGACCACCATATTCATCACTTGGTGAAAAAATTACGATGTATCTCAATTTCGAACAAAAAATAATGATATACAAAAGTTTAGTAGAATCACATCTAAATTGTGGCATCATTGGCTGGAGCGGAGTCTGCAAAAGCATCTGCATTCTCTCAGATTTCTCAGATGTAGTCTGCATAGAGACTATACCTACCCAAGCGACCTTCTCCGAAATATTCGATCCAAGGCAGCTTTTCTTTATTAGTATAACCACAAGCCCAATACATGCACAGAAATAAATTGATCATTCTGGACCATAAATATAACACCCGTTACAAAAAAACTACCAGTCATGAACAAAACAGTAGGCCAAAAAAATTATCAATACTTAGGCCCAAAACTTTTCAGCTCATTACCGATAAACCTTAAATCCGAGACAAATCCAAAAATGGTAAAAAAAAACCTCAAAAAATATATCAAACTTATACCCCGTGCAGAAATAGCTGGAAAAATAGAGCACCAACACGATATGTAGTACATCTTCCAAATATCTCTCTTTAACTAATATAATAAGTCAGTATCATGAATTCCAAAATGGTTGCGTAATGTATGTTCACATTATGTATGTTCTCTATGTGTACATGCAATATAAATTTTATCATAATGGTTATTTCTAAATATGTAGTCTACTATATCGTGTCACTAACAAAATAACTATGTCTCAATCAACTATAATCGCTTCCTTATACAATTTTTTATCCCTATATGTAACAAAATGAATACTATATCTCCATTCCTGTTTTCCCATTACGCCACGTATATTCTTTCCGATTTAACGATCTTGTGAGTCCTTTATATCGAATATATGTGCTATCATATGAATTTCATAATGTAAATAAATTATTCTTTGAATCTATGTCCATTAATCTATATAACTTTATAAATTGACATAGTTCCTATACAAATTTTAAATTATATATATTATCTTTCCTTACACACAAGTAGTTCACTGCTTCTAAAGTTCTTGTTTTGTTTTATTCATATATTGTCTAAATGAATTGTAACGATACCTTAATCAGAACGTGAATAAAATTATTATTATTATCAATATCATAAAATTGGATTGGATAATTCAGGAAACACTGCTACATGAATAATAGCATTTTACAAGTGTTGTTCATGACGAAGAATTTCAATAACGAAGTTTTAATGATGAACGAGAACGAGAATGTTTCCTACTTTTTCATCAAACTCAAACACTTGTTCATGCAGCTGCAGTTTCGTAAGAAGGTATCATCTTTCTCTCCAACCGATTTCCTGGAGTCTTTCAAGTCCACTAGATACTCGTTAGGACAACAATAGGATTGTTTTAAATTCTTGGGGTTCTTGTTGAAAACTTATGTGAATTTCTGGAACTTCATCTAGCTTTTCCTAATATGACTAATAACCAGTCCGTGCAAAGCTTATTGTTAAATCATCCGAAAATGGAATAAATCTAATAACACTAATAATCTTCAAACAAGACTCAACCTCTAACGGAAGCAAGAAACTCTTTGGAAGGTTCAAAATGTATGAACATTTCAATCTAGCAGACCACTATTATGAAATTCATGCAGTCATTGTAGACTGTTGTACTGGCGTTGAATTTGGTCAAAGACGAAACAGACTGGTTTAAGTTTGACGATAGTCGTGTCACTAAGTGTTCTGGCGGTGCATTGAATTCATTGGAGCCTCTGGATACACCCTACATTTTGTTTTATAAGAGAGAAGACATTGGTAGACCGAGATCTTCAGATGATGTGGTGCTGCAGGTTCTTCTAGGTTTTCCTGCAGCTGAAAAAGCAAATGCGCCACTGGAAGCAGTGAAGTCGCCCCGAAGCGCCAATTAATTTTTATTGTTGTTTTCATTTTTATCGTTGTTTTAAACACAGGTAAAAATAAATTGAAACTGCAGAACTGCAATACTGATTCACTTTAATTATTTGTTGATCATTAGTTGTTAAAAATATAACAACTATATACAGTAACTACTGATTATCAGTTGAAAATATTCTCATCGTGCTAAGAATCACAAGTTGAAAGGTAGGACCTCGTTAATCCTTATATCCCTCACAAATCGAGTTTTTATTTGTAAAGGTTGTTATTCGTAGAGAGATAGCTGGCTAGCGAAAAATTATATTTCAACCCATTTTTTAAAGACACATACGAGCATTTTCAAGAAGCATTTACAGCACTAGTAACTGATTTAAGGCGTCTCACGATTCCACACCACAGGACAGCTTTCCATCACCCTTGAAGGTTTCACACAAAGTCGAATTGTCCGTATGTCGAAAGATCTCTGGAAAATTTGGGGGTAGACCCCAAACAAATTCCAACAAAACCAATTATCACGTATGGAGCAATTGCTTGGTAGTTAAAAACTCGAAGCAAACGATTAAGGCGAAACTCTCTGTTATACAGAGACAGGTTTACTCGTATTATACAGACCTAACCTCTAGTAGAGAGACTAGGATTTTTCTGGAGGAGAAAATACTCCAGGTTCTGATGCAGGTATATATAGTCGAAAACTAACAACAAAAATCAAGCGTATTCCAAGCGAAAAATTGTACCATTGATTCGTAAAATACTACTAGAATTATCAAAAGATGTATTACACTCCTTTATTCATTTTTGATACTTCAGTAGCTTTCGAATGACGTTCATTAGGAATGTCACGTTAAAAGGTAAAACCTCATTAATCCCTACCTCCCACATATTTCGACTTCTGATGGTTTTTGTTCATAGGGGTGCGATAGCTGCTTGATGGAAGAACAGAGTTTAAAAGAGATTTTCTTTATGTTTTTGACATTATCCCATTCACGATAAAAATATCGATGGAATATCGACGAAAAGTACCGTCTCTGATGTTTACTTCTCCAATCAATTCGTATTTATTCATTTAATTCATCCAAATCAACACAATTCATTAAATGGGTATTTTTATTTTTTTGGGTAATAGTGCGGACTATACAGATATTCGCAAAATTTTCAATGATTTTCGAAATATTGTAGATCCTGAAAATATGTATCGAACTTTTTTCGTGAAATCCTTCGAGCGCAAAAAAATGTCAACAACATTGAAATGTGCAAGTTCAAATAGATCTTGAGGTTGGTAAATTCCAAATAAGTATAAGTTTGACAAAATTATGTGACTCACTGCCTGCTTTATATGCAGTGACAGGCTATAATTCCAATTCAGTTTTCTATCAAAATGGAAGAAGCTTCCTTTAAGTTTACTGCGTATATCAGATAATGACATTGTAGTTTTGTCAGCATTAAAAATTTGTCCGGCTTCTAATGATTCAGTATTCTAAACCATCGAATATTTTGTATGGATTATGTATGAATAAGAAAAGGAACAAATTCAAGCGACCCCGCCTCTGTCTAACTTCTGAATAACAAGTCCAACACAATTGACGTATAGAGACTTCGTTTTGACTACTTTTTGAGATCAGTGTTGCATCACCCATAGCACTATCAACTTGTTTTTTTTCGAATAAAAAGGGGAGGTCTTTTGATACTTCCTGAGAATGATGTTTCAAATGAATTTAATCTCCATCGATTCAAATCCAACCTGAATAGATACAGTTGTGAATACAGACACCGCTCTTATAGCGACTTGAGGATTTTCCTGTATTGCTTGTCCTTAGAAAAATAACTTGATCAACTTGATATACCGAAAAATAGCTACTTGAAAACTAGTAAAGCTCCTGGGCTCATTAGAGCAGTGGACTGTCATCTTGTTTACGACATCAAAACAAAAAACAGATAAATAATCAGCTCGGTCGAAATAACTAACTACATGCCAACAGGCTTTGCTCCCAGGGTTATAAGAGTTGAACTCATAAATTATATCCGTTATTCTATGTAGTTCATCTTTCAAAAAAGAGGTAATGGAAAAAGCAGGGGAGTTAAAGAAGCTACACATCAATAATATTTCAAAGGCTATCCACAATGATTACTCATCATTATAGTTGAAAAACGTATTTAGTCGTCAAGAGTTATGACCCGAATTTCGCATTGCCCCAACATTAAAATATAAAACATATAGCCGCTGGCGTTTCTGAGTAAGCAGTCACTGCGTTTCAAACTGGGACCAAACAATCAAATAAATTGCAAATTGCAGCTTCCCTTTCACACGTGGATACAAATGGGGGCGAGGTGAACATTTTATGATGGCAGCAAGGAAGTGTTGCACAAAAGGAAAAGTTCACTGGTGTTAACTGAAATTGGTCTTTTGTAGTGCATTTGAATTCATTCATAACAAAATATGCAAGGAATACAATACGACTATTTTTGGATGTTCTTTGATGTTCCGGACTATCAAGGTTGTAAGTGATGTTCGCGTCTCCAATCAGACGAATGGCTCTTTTCTGGATCGAATCCAGCAG
>WOGN01011176.1:0-10119 GCA_015342105.1 Leptinotarsa texana | reverse complement strand
ATAAGGGAGTGATATAATAGATAAGTCTTAACCGGTAACCTAACCTAACCTAACCAAAATCTTTGACATATATTAAATTCACTTTGACTTGGTACCCAAAAACTTCGTACCCCAACTACCAAGATGCAGTTGAAAACTCCTTTGATTTGTTACTTCTTTCTTCATCTACGTAAAGGTTCCAATTTCCGGAATATAAAAATAGCCTTCGTTTTTTGTTTTTCTCAACGAAAAATCACTTTCAATACTTTTATAAAGCAATTAAAAGTGTTTCGTAACCAGCACTTACGAAAAACAAACATTCTTCTGAATTCTATTAATAACCCTGTAGTCGTTGTAAGTATTCTAATCAGTTCTACGATCTATTGAATTACCAAAACATCATTGTTGCCACTGAACTACTCCAAACACTTATAGAACTTTCGAGTGTTACTTCAAACAAAATTCAACGACCTATTGTGCAACAAATTTCATTCACTAACAGCCGGGTTTTACAATGTACTTGTAAGTGTACTTTATACAGGTACACGAACAAGAAAAATTAGTAGTATTGACCCTTTACGGCCAAGAGAACTGGAGTAACTTTGTAATAAATATCCTTGTTAAAATAGCTCTATTCCAATAAAATCAAACGGCCGTAATAAAACATATCAACGACAATAAAATAGTGTGGTTGTAAGGTTAGAGCGAATGAGTGAGTTATATACAGAGTGGAAAACATGTATTATTTTTTCAAATGTAATGTATCCCCTTTAAAGTAGACCGCTTTCTAATTGATACACTAACGACAAAGAACAACCAAATAATGAAAACATTTTTTGAAAACATTTTTTGGAATCGATTTCAATATTCAGTGACTGTCAGATAAAATTTCTGAGACGATGCATTATCATATTGTAAAATCCATGATGTTTCTCTCTGGTTAATATCAAAAATAAGATAGGGTGTCTTGTTTGCATGTGTATACTCACATTAATGAAATGAATAATAATAACAATTATAATAATAGTAATGATTCTCGGACCCAATGATCACTTACCCCACGGTGTGTGGAGTGGTCGTTGGTTGGCGCCCTCCCGAATGTATCGGGACTTCGGGAGATAGAGCCTGAACAGCGCATATTATGGTATGAGAAAAGAGGAGGAAAAATGGATAAAATCGAGATTTTCTGTTCGAACTTCGCAGACTTTATCCAGACTAGTCTGGTGTCGTTGGTGGAATGATGCCCTTCTAGTCTCGAATCTTGAAATCATACCGGCTTGCCGGACTAAGACAGAAATCTTAGCCGGACACATGCAGAAGGCTGGAGTTCTTGTCTCGCTGTGCGTACTCAGGGCACATGATCCTCGGATCCAATGATCATATACCCCACGGGGCTTCTAGGGATAGGGCCTGACCAGCGTTAACTCAAAAGAAAAAGTTTGTATTGAAAACAACATCATGAACATATTGAACAAATACAAGACTAGCGATAAGTGTAAACTTTCGCACATATAATAAACATACGAGTACATAGTAGTATTTCAAAATCAAATTTTTAAATACTAGTAGGAGTAAGCTTTGTTAAAATGAAGTTGAAATATGAAATCATTTGTTCATTAATATATACGATGTAGTTCATATTGAATGTAATGTAATTTATTAAAAAACAGAACAATTTTAATATATCTAGTATTGGTTACAAGGTAACATTTTTGAAGGCCACTTAATCTGCCATATTTTGTCGAGAGTGACTGGAAATGAAGAGATTCAATTCTCTTTTGAATATACTTTGGGACAATACAGGAAAACTAACGTTGTACAAGAGACTTTTCAACAAGCGGCATAATATGATTTTTTTGAGTTTGGTGGTCGTGGTTTGGAAGAAAAAACTGTTATTTTTTGTATCTTATATTCATACTAAAGTGAAATAGCTGTCGGAAATCAGAAACAATTGCATCTTGGTATAATCTTTGTTCTTTGAAAATAATCAACTTATAGAAATAGGAAATGATTTGAAAAATATAGGACGTTCATATTGGCATAATATTTTGAAAAACAGTTCAGTTACAAATGACATATCTCACATGGATATAAATATCATATATTTAAGTTTTTTGGAAGTAATTTTTGAATTGTGTCACTAATTACTTCCACAATAAAATTTAATTGATCAAGTTTTGATATTAGGTGGTTACTGAAAGAATTATTTCCAAATAAAATAAAGTATGTTTTCAAAATCGTTTCTACGAATGAAACTGCTCTTCACTAATGAATGCAACATAATGGAACGAATCACCTTGTACATGCAGGCGAAAGAGGAGTGTAATGATCGTATAGTAGCAGCACTGGGTGGCCAGTCCACTGTCCACTTATACAAGAAATTATAACAATTTTACTTTCATCTGCTGTATTTCTGTGAGAATGTTCTACATTCTGCATACCTGGCAATTTTTTCATGCCGGCTTAATAACAATTTGAACCGATGCAAACAATACAAAACGATCCTGATCAGTCGAGTGTAAAAATACAAAGTATTGAGTACATTGGCGTACTACCATCTGAATTGTGATAATCATATATTACTGGTTGTTGTTTTTTCAGAACTAGGTCGAAGAAATTATTTTCCTTCATTTTGTAATTATATAATTAATCATCAAATAGTAGGATAATTTAAACAGTAAAATACGATGAGACAACAATACTTTCGAAATCAGTAAAACAATGAAATACAAATAATATGACAAATTCGTATAAACAAGAATATGAATTCCATACAGATAATTGATAAAAGATCGTCCTCTTTCTATGAATCATAAGAAAGCATATGTCAATTTTTTTAAATACTTTATCGCTACACAGGCCCACAAAGTTGAAAAGAAATGAATAAATTATAGTATTTACAAATGTATCCAATATAGTTTATACTTAGTGAAAACATAATAAATAGAGTTTCTCCAGTATACATGGCTTTACTGTTGAATATACAGAGTTGTCCAGTGAAAACAAAACAAGGCCAATGTTTCATAAATGAGATTCGGAGAAAAATTCACTCAGATCCATTGATATTTATTTCGAGGTGAAAATCTTTTATGCCTATTATCAGCTTTTTTTTAAGGACGAAACACAAGCACTACAGAAAAATCATTAAGGCGCTCTGAAATCGATGCCTGTGCGATGGTAGCGATTCATATTGCATTTGAATCGCTGGAGATTGAATCAATTTCGAAAAACACTACCCGTGAAAGTATCTATAGAAGAGAGACACACCTTCACCCTTTCTTCAATGTTCTAGACTGTCAAAGTTGCAAGTGATGTACGCGTCTTCAATAAGGCAGATGGCTCCTTTCTGGATGGAATGCATCAGCTTCAGGGTATGCTTAGATGCGGAGCTCCATACATGTTCTGAGCTTTATGAAGCATCAAAAGTTGCTGACGTCTGTATAGTTTTCTTGTTCGGAATAATGTTTCAAGCTTTTGAGAAGCAGCCTTTGCAATTTCAACGACATTATTGTGCCAAGACATATTGGTGTCCATTAACCACCAACAAACTTATCGAAACAGAAAGAGGAATTGTCTGTTCCGAAATTATTATATCCGGTTCGGAGACATTTATCTTCTTGGAGAAAAACGATGCCTGGGTTTTTGTGGCATTGAATTAAACCGGGTTCTTTTCTCCCAATTCGGAATTACTTCTAGATCCTCAGTAAGATACGCAACCTCCTGCTACCGGTGGAGATATGCATCCGCAGCCGATGTTCTGGAATCCAAATGAAATAACGAGACAAGTATGCGGTCCTCAGCAAAGCAATTTATTGGATTCCCAAAAAGTCGTTGATATACAATAAAAATAGGTTTGGAGACAAAACAGATCCCTGGGAAGCACCAGCGTTGATGGTGAAAGTATTCGAGAGATATCCATCGACGGCCACTTGCAGGGAACGTTTTTTCCAGGAAGCTGGAAAGCCATACGTAAAAATGATCCAATAAGCAATAGCATCGAAGTTTGGCCAGCAAACCCTTATGCCACACACAGTCAAAGGCCTTAGAAATATCGAGCGCAACAGATCTGGAGTCTCCATGTTTCTCGATTGAGTTATTCCAAATATGGGTGACATACGATATACGATTGCCTGTAGATCTTTGTTTCCGAAAGCCATATTGATGATTGTTCAAGATGTTGAATCATTCCAAATATTTAGGGATATGGTGGTTTACGGTTCTCTCCACGATTTTTGATATCACTGATAGCAAAGCTATTGGTCTATAGTTATTTAGAAAATTTCGTTGCTGCTGCGAGCATCAACAAACCTAGTTCAGTCCAGAGATTTTTGCGTCACTGCTAGTAAGCGAGATTTTTGGAGTCGATAGTTTGCTCGCAATTTTATTTGAACCAAGGTTTGCAGTTAGAAGTTTGTTTCATGAAAGAAGGAATGTATGCATCCATGGATGATAGAATACCTTTGGTGACTTCAGAAACCCAAGTTGATAGATCATCAGAGTTGAAACAAACATCTAACCAGGGAAAAATTCGGAAATGGTATTGAAGATCCTCATACTAAGCGGATGATTGATATGCAGAAACCGGAAACAGCGGCACAGCAACAAAACGTTAGCCCTACTACAACAACTTTACAACTTTGTGACTCGCACCTTTCCGGTGGGTTGGAACGGCAGCCTTCAAATCTTTAATGGGATGAAAAGTCGAGGGATAATTCATTCAAAATCGTCTTTTCATTTTCAATATTCATTTTTCAGGGGCAGAGATGCAGTATTATCTCCCCTAGAATTTGATGCTGGTTATGAAAAACACAGTTTTCATCAATATTTCTTCAAATAATTGACAATTCCATTCATCTTCACTTACAATCTCACAGAATTTGGTCATGACTATTCATGTTTATTATTTTGATGGAAATGGTTTATTCCAGTGCAGAACGAGTATTGATGATTGAACTCTATTATGGAAGTGGTAGGTGCTAATACTACAGCATTACAGCATGATTGATGAATGACCAAAATTTGGATAAGCATAATTACAAAAAATACGTGATTGAACTTGTAGCCAAATTTGGAAACACAAGATCGGTAGCAAATCGAAGAAGGAATACCCTGAATGGAATAATGGAAAAAAGCTACTGAAGTAGCTGAGTTGACTCTTGTCAGTATCGATTCTGCGTTATATACCAAGTTATTATCTACAGTTTCTGGCATAAGTCTTGTGAGTATTCGAAGGGTTCTCAAATTCCATAATTTCCACTTGTAGAGAAATTCATCTTGTGTACGAATTGAATAATAAATTGTCTTCATTTATACTGGAGGAGTTTAGCTTATGCTACTCTTCTGAACGGGTTATTCAAGATTCGTTCCCCAGAATAGTTTTTGTTTTTATCGGAAAGTGGACTGTCTTATGATATATATTTATCGCCAAAAAATCTCTCACACTCACCTTCGACTTTCATTTTTGCTGACGAAGCTGTAGAATGAACAGCCGTTCTCTACACAGAAACTCATGTATGAAGCCGTAACTAGTGTACGGACCCACACTAACAGTTTTCCTGACGAAAATGGTCACTCGTCGAAAAACTATGGGAAACATATATTTTTTTCCTCATGCAAGACTGAAGAGTTGACTTGGCCCCAAATAAACTAATATCATTCTTGGTTTATAGAATAGGCTCGTGTCTATTCTCAGTACTTTTCTCTTCAGTTTCCAGGTTCTCCTGAACCAAGGTTTTTTTCTTTCTGTGGGAGAATTCATTTCAGTAGAGTTCATCGCTCTCTTTTCGATGCTGGGGCATCAAAAGACCTGGAAGTTTGATGTTTCCTGTAGGAAAGGTGGCAGGAAATACCTTACATTCAGTTTGACTTCATAAATATAAAAAATTAATGATAACCTTAGATCAATATTTATTTCTGATTGATTCCAATTGAGAAAAAGTACTTTCGTTTCCCATAAATGATGATGAAATGAAAGAACTTTCCGAAATAATACTGAAGAGTAAAACTAATACTGAAGAGTAAAACAATTTGAACAATTCAATAATTAATGATTCAGAACCTGAATATTAGCCGATATTTGCTTGACCGAATCAAAATCTAAATTCAGATTTCTATTTAATCAATTTTTTGTTCATTTATTTATTTATTTGTTTGGGTAGAAATCAATAATTGAAATTTGATACACTCATTCAGTTTTGATGACAATACAATTTAATAAATTCTCCATTATTGTAAATCCAGCTACAAAATGACGGATTACATAATTTTTCACAACTACCTCATTATGAATATCAAATGACAGTGGTTGACTAGTAGAATAGTAGTACAATTTGAAAAAGATGCCAATCCAAGATGGCCGCAGCTACAAAATGGAGAATTACATATTTTTTCACAACAACTTCAATATAGGTATCAAATGACAAGGCTTGACTAGTACTATAGTCGTACACTATGAAAAACATGCAAATCTAATAGAACGTTGTCAACTCAGAATCGGGATACAAGCATTGATCTCCTACCTAAGTCAAAATTTGTAATTGTGTTGAGGACTAAGTGGCGTTAGGGTGGCTAAAAATCATACCTTGTGACCAATACACTACCCAAGTTGAGATAAAAGGTCAAAACGTACCGAGAACTGTGTGGTATTAGGGTGGAGAAAAATTAGAAACTGGAAAATGAAATAAGTGGAAAAAAAATGTTTATGTTGAACGGTTTTATCGAAAAAAACAATAATCATGATGTAGATAATGTACTGAAAATCAGAAAATAATTCGGAAAGTCCTAGGTAGCAGTCATAACACTACAATCCTCAGCAATCTACGGTATTGATCACATAGAAAATAATAAAATCGTTGGGCGGAGTATTGACATATTTACTCAGTTTACGCTACGCTAAATGATTTCATTATTTTTTTTAATGATCAGTCCTATAGATTGCTGAGGAAAGTGGTGTGATGACTGCTACCTACAACCTTCCGAATTATTTTTTTGTTTTCAGTACATTTCTACATCATTAATTTGTTATCAATAAAACCGTTTAACATAAAAAAGTCAACTTACTTTATTATCCACTCTAATTGTACGAAAGAGTGATTCTTCTTTTTATATAGTTTTCTGGTGGACAATTTGATGAAAATTATCCAAATAAAAATATTTGGTACGACTATGAGTTCCAACACTGAAATCAGAAATATGAAATTTGAATTAGTTCCGTTCGATCTGAGTGATAGCATAAAAAAATAAAAACAATACGTTTTCGTTCTATTAATTCCATCACAGTGTAATAATTATGATAATGATATGTCATTGCTAGTAAAAATGTTAGATGCATTACATAGAAAGAGAAATTTGTTCCATGTCGATCTGATTTTATTCAACTGTAATTTCACTTCAACAGACATTCACAGACTTGTTCGATGAGTGATTGTTCTTACTTTTCTCAATGAAATAACTTTGGAGGATAATTGATCTTATTCGTGGTGAAATGTTTCGTCATGGGTCCCCAAATCACAATAGGTCACGTAATAGCTCATTTCCATGAACTTTCTACATGTTTGTGCTTTACTTCGATACACCTTGAAGTTGGCTGCACACAAATCGAAACATTTTGTTTTGCAACGTTATACAATGTTTTACCGCATGGCAAAAGAAGCTTATGGGGCGCCGTGTTCGAAACACACTGTTCGAAACGCTGCGCAACGTTACGAATCAAAATCATTCAACTTGTCTGCGGTCGCCTTCATTTGAAACATGTTTTGGTGTTTTTCTCTTATGATATCACTCTAGAAGTTCAGAAGAACGGAACATGATGAAAATGAGTTAAAATTTTATTTCAGAACGTACACAATTCAGAAGATAAAAATTTTGCCTTCAGTCCTTCTGAGATCCTACATGAAAAACAAAAATATTGCAATTAGCGTTCTTTAAAATCATTTTCTTCATCGATAAATACTTAGGGTAGGGGTATAGATATTCGCCATCGTTATCAATCCTGTAAGTAGTGCAAGATCGAAAATTGAGACTACAGTTTAGACCACAGATGTTATCTTTCGATACTGCTGACCATTGATTTTGGGCAAGTTTCGTCGATTAGAGTAGTTGGCATCTTCAGTCTCAACGCCAGTTTCTTCTATCTATGTTCATATTCATATACCTGAACATGACTCATGAATATTCATTTTTGTTTGCTTCAATATTGGCAGGAGTTTTTCACAATGAATCCTTCGATGACTCTTTGAATGATTTTCTAATAATTTATTAATTGATTACCAAAAACATGTTAATCAAACTTTCGTTTGTATTTATGGATTCTCTATACAATGTGACATGTTATGTAGATGTATTTGTTGAAAATGATCTTTGTAAGAAATAGATATTCAGACTTCCGCTTTGTCGTTATGCCCTAACTCATGGTTTACCTTATATGCATCTTTGTTTCCACCGATCTCTGTGTGGTTTGATGGTTCACATGCCCTTCTAGATTTTGGTGTTCTCAAATGATCCCTGATTGGATAATATGTTGGTACAGTCTGGCGACAAATTTCAGAAACTTGGTTGCATGATCAATGGTTATATCTTCACATATCCATATTCCCATAATTATGTGCTTTTTGGCATGACATATAATATTTGTGAATACTTCAGAACTTGACCTTATAATGTATAGATACAGTACGAGTATTCCCCTCTCTGTGTTGATTTATTCATTCTACGTCAAATTTATTTTGGCTCCAGTTCTGGTACAACGAACTCAGCTTTTCAGAAACGTGAAATGCTATTTCGAAATAGAAAGTTGTATATATTTGAGTAACTATTATGTTTTGGAATATTGCTCATATGTATGGATCTACGTCGCAAAGATACACTGAAGCCTCTGCATTATATCCAAAAAGAACGCGATTGGAGACTCATACTCGCAAAAAGTTTTGATAGTCTGAAACTCCAAACGACAATTGGGAACCTAGGCCTACAAAAGCTGTTTATATGTATGACATTATTGAGTTTTAGTCTTGTTTTTGTCAATTTATATTTTCAATCCAATTCATCCAATTCAATAAATACCAACCTGACGGGCTCAAACATGAGATGGAAAAATTTTATAGTTTGGTTTTCACCTGAACAACTCTCTGAAAGGTAATTGTTTTTCATTGCACAGAGTTGGCCAAATCAGACACTTTCAACGGGGAACTCCTGTTTTCAAACTATATAGATGAAAACTAATGGCTGTGTCTGAGAACTAAATTTTATGAGAAACTTAATGGTGAAAACCACATATCGATATCTATCATCATTTCTGAGTCGTTTTTTAGTCGAAAATTACTTGTTTCTATGGAAATATTTCCAAAGCACTTTTCTACATAGAATTCAATAGTGTAAAACACTTTTTTCTCAATTGTCATTGATGTAAAACTATTTTTCAATAAGACACCCTGTATATTCCTGTATATTTCAATATAGCTCAAAAGTAATTTTCCAACTTGATTGTTCCACTTGATCGTTTGCTGGGGTCATCTTTGAAATTCAGAGCTTTCAGATTTTCAAACAATGAAATATTTTTCTTCACAAAAGGTGTTCGAAATGTCTGCCAGCTGCTCCTACACACAGGCGACACCTTTCCTGAATATTTTTTGCTGAATTAACTTGTTCAATAGGAATGAGTGAAGCAAAACTTTGCTTCCAATTCGTATCCAGAATTAGTCAGCAATTCAAAAATGAAATCTTCCAACTTTCCCGAGAGGTGAATGTCCATAGGCGTTAGGTCCGGTGACCTGGCCAGCCAACGGTTGGTTTTTTGGTTGGCTATCCAAATATCAACCAAAATTCGCAGCCAAAAAATTGGTGGCAATTGCAGTGTGGTGAGGCAAAGCCTCGTCTTGTTGAAAATATATTTTTTGAGCCCCATTAGTGGTAATTCATCTACAAGGGATTTGATATTTTGCCTTGAAATTTTCAAATACCTTTGAGATGTGTGAGGCGGAGTCCCAAGGGGGGCGATAGGTGAGGCGGAGTACTAAGAGGGCCGAGTTCCATGCTTGAATCGCTACGATACTCGTTCCATCCTGCGTCGATGACGTCACACGTTTCTCTCTTCCTTCCTAACCATGATTCTTGAATAAGACACCCTCATTGACATTTGACAGT
>WOGN01011175.1:0-10121 GCA_015342105.1 Leptinotarsa texana | reverse complement strand
GTTTTTCCTAATAGGTGGATTGGAAGACGTGGAACGATTGAATGGCCGGCTAGATCCCACGATTTGACTCCTCTCGATTACTTCTTATGGGGTTATTTGAAATCTAAAGTATATATTGATAGACCAAACAATATTGCTGATTTAAAAGTTTGTTTAAAGGAAGAAATTAACAAAATAAGCCCCGAAGTCATAGAAAATATTGTACGAGAATTCCAAAATCGCCTCGGTCAAGAAGTCAATGGTGGTCATTTTGAATAATCAATTTAATTGTAAAGTACATTGAAAAATACATTCTAAATATTATGTGGCATTATTATTTTCATTCTACGTAAAGTTTTGTGATACCTAGAGACATTATCAAAATTTTACATCCTAAAAATCAATTTTCTCAGTTATGATTGCACCAAACTCAAGAAACTTTATATTGCTGAATAGGGGACTAAAATTCCTTTCCAACAAGGTGTCACACGACCCCCTTTGCTATTTAAAATTTTCGAGTGAGTGCTTATAATTCAGAAGGGATGCTGGAGGGGGATAATATTTCCATACTGTAAATTGTCAATTTAAAAATAAAAATCGACCTGTTTTAGGTTTCTTTCACATAGTACATAATAACGCTAAAAATGAATTCTTTCTATATATATGGACCGCACTTTATAAGTAATCTAAAGATTCAGGAATTAAAGTATAGAGGAGCAATAATATTCTTGTTTCTATATTCCAATTAAGAAGGAGTGAGACTTTTCACAATCTAACTGTGCTTGGTTATAGGCTTGATTAGTTTTCAGAAAAATGATATTGTTTTGACTCGAGTCAAGAAAAATTCAACTCGGGTAAACCTTGAGTATTTCTTCACAAGCTTTTTAGTTAGTTGCTCTCTAAGTGGTTCATCCAACTCTCTAAGTGGTTCAACCACTCTCTAAGTGGTTCATCCCGCCGTTAAATTTCCTTCTGGGGAATTCAAATACTTTTTAAATTGAAAAAAACACTTCGAAGTAATGAAATGTTATAAAATACATCAACGAGCAATAAAATAATACATCCTAGGTAGCACCTGAAGTCGTACAAAAATTCTCTGAATTTACTGATACGTACAAAAGAAATACCCATTGCGCCGCTGATATAATCTGGTGTGTAATTTAAATGCACATTGAAAAATCCGCACCGAGAAGTTCACGAATCGAGAAACTATGCAAAATAAACGTGAATTGATTTCTTGAAAGTCCCAGGAAAATATACTGCGGTAGGGCGTGGCTGCCTCGATTTTTTTACTCGAATGTTGAAGTATACATTACGTAAACAACCGAAGAATTTTTTTTGCGACTACCGATAAGAGATCGATTAATTTCCAGAAAGAAACGCATCAGATATCGGTCTGCCTTTCTCGAGATATCCATCAAAGTAACTTATTGTTTATTGGGCGAAAGTGGGGCAAATATTCAATAACTGCATATAATTATTATTTTTCGGAACATTAAAAATAATTTCCATGACAATAAATCATATAACGCGCAGTTGAATCGTTTCAGGAATGATTTTTGAAAGTGCATAATGATGTTGTTCCATTATCATTTTGGCGTATTTTCACTTTTTTGAATTATTAAGCCTGGCCTATCCATCATATTCTTCGTAATCAAAAACAGGTAAACAGTGTTATTCCGAGTGAATTTCTCTTTGTCCCAGTAAATTGGCAAACAGTGCAGCTGTAAATCATAAGATAATCTTGCATAAAAACTCTTAAATGTGAGATAGTACCCGGCAGTGAGTGATATAGGACTATCTGCTTATAACATACCAAACTTGAAGTGTTTACGCTCCAGCTCTATTTATTTCTGTACGTCAAAATGAAATGTGTTTGATATTGCAATACGACCGCGGAATGGAAATCCAGAGAGTGGGTTTTGGGTGTAACTAAATAAGTGTGAAACATTCAAGGAGGAGAAACTTCATTGGAGCGTCCCTTTATGTACCCCCTTAAAGGGCACTAAAAAAGTTACAATATTGAAATTAAACTGACGTTTTGAACTACCAAAAAGACACTTAGCCAGAAATTTATTTGGTTTACCCCATGGTTGTAAGGGTGGAAAACGCAACCCCTAAAATGTATTTCCAATGTAACTTTTTGTCTTATTATTTGTTAACCATTTGGAAATGTGTTTCTGATAGCCTGTTTCATTCTAAATAAAAAATAGCTCCTGGGTTTTTTGTCCAAAATGAACCAGTTCGCAGCAAAAAACTATTTTAAGAACAACTACAGAGATACCTCGTCATAAATGCGAAAATACGAAACGAATCTATCTAGTAGCTCGCTATTAGCGATAATGACAATTAAATTGGTATGACGCTGTCGGTTTGTGAATTTTCGAAATTGAATTAATACTAATTGTGTGTTATTGCTCTGTTGTTACTTCAATAATTCACTTGTTATTGAAATGGCATACACAAATGAGGAAATTGCTGATATGCATTACGTTTACGGTCTGTCGCAGGAGAATGCGTTAAAAGCTTCTAAAAGATATGCTGAAATGTATCCTCAACGGCAGCATCCTTCACATAGAATATTTGCTCGACTTCATCAACGATTACGAGAATATGGTTCATTCGACAAAAGAACGCAGGATTGTGGTCGCCATCGAGAAGTACGAACACCACAGCTCGAGGAAGCAGTACTAAATTTAATTGAAGAAAAACCTACTACCAGTACTAGAAAGATTGCTTTCCAGCAAAATGTTGATCATATGACGGTATTTCGAATTTTAAAGGAACACCTCTGATACCCTTACCATCTACAACGAGTACAGGCAGATATCATGGATGAGCCGTTTTCATATCGACGTCCTGTTAGATGTAATTTTTTATTGAATTCCCTTGAACATTGTTGATGAATATGATTACGAAGTGAACCCAAATAATTTAACGGTAATCACATTGTTTGTATAATTTTGCACGTGGGAAGTCAACCACGCAAAGTACAAAATGAAATATTTCAAGTGATGATTTGCAAATTCTCTTTGAATGGGTATACCGGGCAGACCTATAGATGGTTTAACGGGTGGTTACAATAGTTCACATTCATTAAGTTTAATTTGGATGGATACCATCTCGTAGTTTTTACTTGATTGTTTTCAAGAAAAATAGTCTGTCACAAAATCATCTTTTTGGAACTTCTATCCAAGGGCACCGAAAATTATGAACCAGGACTTTGGAATGACTTCTAACAAGTTTTTGAGAAATTTCAAGAAGGGTTCGAGAAAATTGCAAAAGTTATAAACAATTTAGTAAAAAAGAGGAGGTTTGGTTTTTTCGAAATACCTGGGAAAATATTGAGGATATTTGAAATTTGAGAAATGATCGTCAATATCAAGAAAATTCACTGAAAAAAATCCCACCTCCTGGAACTCCATCACCAATATTTTTAATTTTAATTTAGAAGCGAAAATAGCGCTAAAAGCGAGCGATGCGTGTCCTGGACGCGCTGACCGATACGGACCTTTGAACAATAAAAATTATTAAAACCCCGTGTTAGGAATCACACGTTAAAAGGTAAGACCTCATTAGTCCTTAGCTCGCACAATTATCTCAACTTCTAAGAGTTGTCGTTCGTCATTAATAAGAAAAAAAATCACATACCTTCTAGACACTTGAATAAACTAAAATCCACGGAAAAAATGTTTTTCGTGATTATTTTATCAGATATACTTCAGTTAATTAACCAATTTTTATGAGTTTTCAATTTACTTAAAAACCCTGATGATTTTTGAAACTAAAAACCTCAAATTCTGTTAATTTCTTGGAGCTTTTCTTGAAAGCCTCCAAAATAGACTCCCGTTAGAAAAATCAAAATATTTATTAATAATCAAAGACATTAAAAAAAGAAAGATTTAATTGAAGCAATGTAATTTTTTTTCTGATATTCAAATTTATTCGTATTCTTATTAATAATACTGGAGTTTTTTGCCAACACCAAATCGTTATTTTTAACACCTCGACACGTGTCCAGTGATATAAAGAAGGAAGGAAGGAAGGAGGAAGATAAAACTGAGAAATTTTATCTTCCTCCTTGAAGATGATCACTTGGTGATCAAAACACGTGTCGAGGTGTTGAAAATAACGATATGGTGTTGGGAAAAACTCCAGTAATATTCATTACTACACCAAAGGTTCCAAACAGTGCATCATACGTATTCTTATTATGTGAAATTACATACAAATGATTTTTCATAATTCTTAGCTCTATTTCTTTAAAAAATTGTTATGAACAAATTCATTTTTATAAGATATTTGATTTTTGTTGGGGGGATTTTTCTCAGTGATGAATATTATAATTTTCAAAAACAAAATCGTTTCTTAAAAAAATGTTAATGCTTGAAAACGATTTGTTGATTAACATTTTTTTTGCTACAAAATATAAATATTTAAGAACAATGTTTTCTAAATCATAATTTCTATTATTTTTCGATATTCTGAAAAAAAATTCAATACATATTTTCTTTATTTATTTAATAAATAATTTGTTTTCAACAAATAAATTAATTTTCACGATTTATTTTTTTAATACTGCCAAAAATAACAAAAAAAAAAACAAGTTTTACTTTTTGTGTAAAAAATGTTCCTCTAATTTTTATATTGTCCCTTTTTTTACACAAAAGTGACACTAGAAGAAGAAAGAAGTGAAATTTTGACAAATTTGTCAAATTTTCACTTCCTTTACCTCCTCGTACTCGATATTGAGCACACTGAAAATAATTTCATTATTTTTAAACAAAATATTAATATGTTAAACCCAAAATGGTATTTATTGTAACGTTCGTGTTTATGTCTACTCAGAGTAGTGTTTTACTAAGGTTTTGTACTTTGATTCTACAGGATCTGCTTGTATATACTTAACGAATAATTAATTCAAAAAAGAATTTAAAGTTCAACTTCAAACAAATTTCACGACTATCACTCACTTGCAGGTATCGCTCTTATGATGGCGGTAAAACCGAAATTGCTTTGCAATTTACAAATAAATTATTTACACAAAATACGACTCCATTCCTAATTTTTTGAGATTGGAATGGCACTGCTGTTACCTACTGTGAGTGGCGTTGTTCCACCACGAGGTAAGTATTCGTTTCTCCTGCATCCAGATCTTGCAGTATGCTTCTATCTGCGAGCTGCACATCCTCTACTCTACATAGTCCCCGCACCGTCCTTTTTTAAGATGGACCATTGCACATTTGTCTATCCCGAATTTTTTATCGATACTCGTAGCATGCGTGTACTCTTATTATTATTATTATGTACTACAGTTTTCAGGGAAACCTGGTATGTTTGAAAATAATTTTGACGATGGCTACAAGTGAAATGCAAATTAGCGTCATGAAAAATCAACTCCAGTGATCATTTTTCACAGAAAATTATAAATAATAATAATCATAAATGCTTTATTCATTGACATACATTGTTTATAAAGCAGAAGGAGATACAAAAATCAATGAAATAGCAAAGTTCAGCTGAGGCTGCTTTACAATTAAACCTAGGGGATAGCATGTATTATATAATAATAATAATTACCTAGTCTACGTTGGTGAGTAGTTCATGAATCTTTGTGAAACTAAGGAAAAAAACAAAGGTTATAAATTTCAAAGTAAATATTAAAAATCTATACAGCTAAGATAAGGTAAAATATATAGCAAAACATACACAAAAGTGAGACAAAGAGAAACCATGTCAGCAAGGCATAACAATAATATATTGATTGTCAGTCTCAGACTGATGTCATTTACACTGATTTTTCTAAAGCGTTCGACAGACTTGACCATAGTATTCTGCCCAACAAGCTTTCGACTTTTGAGCAGTACGTCCAACTCAATGGCCTCAAGTCTATCTAATATATACCACATCTGGTGTACCACAAGGATCAAATCAAGGACCCCTACTATTCAATATGTTCATTAATGAAATCGTAGCTGAGATTGATGTCAATTTCCTTTTATACGCAGATGACTTGAAACTTTTTCACAATATGTTCTAATGATTGCGAACGTCTCACCCTGAATTTAAATCATGTTGCTAGATGGTGTCGGAAGAATAATCTATCTCTCAATATATCCGAATGTAATGTAATGTAATGTCTTACTCACTGAAAACGAACTTGAATTTACACAACTACATCATAAACGATCAAGTTCTGGAGCGTCCTGACACACTCACTGATCTAGCTGTTACTTTTGATTCATCCCTCTCTTTCAATACATATTGACACGACTCTATCAGCTGCTTATCGCTTGTATGGATTCTTAGTTAGAAATACAAAAGACTTCGAAAAAACTTCAACATTGAAATTACTTTATTTCACTTTTGTTCGAGTTAGGCTGGAATATGCATCTGTCGTGTGGAGTCCCTACTATGAGGTTCATATAAATCAACTAGAAGCCCTACAGAGGCGCTTCCTGAAATATATGACTTCTAAACTTGAAGGTACGTATCCTACTGTAGGAATACCCTATAATGAACTGCTTGTAACTCACAATTTTTGTAGACTCGAGGTAAGGCGTAAATAAACAATATCATCACCTGCTCTCAAATATAATGAAAACATCTCCAATGTATACAATGTGCGATACCTCTAATTCTGTTAGTCATGTACTAAATATATTCAATTGCCAGATTATACAAATTAAAAGACTTTTCTAAGCTGACAGTTCTGTTTTTAATTTTTTTTCTATATAAATTCACAAATTATATTATGTAAGTACTTATGTAAATGCCACTGTTACTCCCTATTCTGTAATTGGTTTCATCCTATAGAATAGTGTGTATGAAATAAATAAATAAATAAAATAAATAAATAAATATATTATATATCCAAAAGACTTCAGATATGTTTTCAACTTTTTTTGAAATTAAATATGGAGTAGTGTCTTAATTCACTGGGCAGAGCATTATTTTGTTTGATAGAGTTCTAAATAAAACTACGAGAAAAGCAGGCTGTTGAGTGTTTTGGAGTAATAAAAGTGTGACGGTTTCGTGTCCACGAATTACTCTAAGATTTGAAAGTTTTATATCTTTCACAAATATGATTTGGCTTCTTGTAAATGAGGAATTTATGTGTATTGACGAGTGGAACTGTCAGGTTTTAGCTATCGGTAACCAACCCGTTTCCTTGAACCTGGGGGATATATGGTCGAATTTTCTCACACTATAAGAAAGACGAATGCATGTTTTGTATGTTTTGTAAGCGATTTAATCAATTTGTGCCAAAGCAGAGCCGAAAATTATATCGTAATTTGCTAATCTAGACAATACGAGGGTTTCGCCAAGTTTCAACCTCAATTTGGAAGTCATAATATCTCTACTTTGATAGAGTTGACTTAAGACACTGTACGAGCTACGATAAAGTGAATTTATATGTATGTGAAATCTCAGATCAGCATCTAGCCACAAACCCAAATTCTTGCTTTATGTAATTCTTTGTAGTTTTGTCCAAATTTGATTTCAATTCTATCAGCTGATATTTTTTAGAATTCCAGGTCATGGATTATAGATAGATCCAGTAACTTTTATAGACCGCTGTTAATTTTTTCCATTGCCACCTGCCAGTTACTTGGAGGAAATCGATAATATAACTGAGTGTCATCTGCATTATGATGGACTATGCAATGATCAGAGGGAACAGAATGGGGCCAAGGATAGAGCCCTGAAGTACTCCATAGTAAACAGGTAAATCACTAGAACACTTTCCATTTAGACATACTGACAGAGTCCGATTTCTGAGGTAACTTTTTAATAGATTTACGGTTCCTTCACTGAATCCGAGAATTATTAGTGATTTTGATCGCTCTACCACAAATGAGATATCTCAAAGAAGCCCGGTCCTGTCCCGAACTCTCAAATTGGCCATAAGGAATTTGCATGGGCCACTTTGGCGTACATAACCTGCACGAAAGCCCATAATATGTCGTTATACGCCGGTACTTACTCGATATTTATGTTTAATTAGCGGACGTACACGTGTTGCCGAACTATTTATATGTGATTGTGACCATTTACATTGTAAATAATATCGTTAAGCAGTGCCAAGACTAAAAACGGCTGTTTTATTATTGAATCAGTTTTGTTTTCCTTTTTGCGGGGGAATTTGGCAAACCGAAACAATGGACGATATTTTATGCGCCGTATTTTTGATCGTTTAATGAGAGTAATGTCAGTGTGAAGTCCGTTTGTATTCAAATAATTTGTGGCCGATACAGCACCAAGCCTGTCTGGTCGAGACATGCCCCCATTATCAACAGCCCGATAATTTATGGGGGCTTATGTAGAATTATAATGCGGTGATGTCTGGGAGGACTCGATTTGGGAGTCCAAAGTGGTGATGATAACAGTAATAAGTTTGTGTGAAAGCTATTTTTCGTTTTTTTATCGTAGTCAAGATTGATATTCAAGAGTATGTAGAGTGGAAATATGAATTGAAAAACACAGGGATAATTTAAAAAAAAAGAGGCAATGAACGTCAATAAAATTTGGCTACCTGTTTCTTCTTCCGCTAGATTTTTGGAGGTTGAAATGTTGTATGTTAGTTCGCTTCATGTTGTATATGTACAAAGATGATGGATTTACAAATATTTCAACTGGGGTGCCAGCCGGAAAGAAGGATTTACTGGATATTTGTCTATCTCAAAATTATTACCAGTTTGACGAAAAATTTTATTCATACAGTGAAGGACTAATAATGGGGAACCCTTTAAGTCCGTTGCTGGCAGATCTTTTCATGGATAACATAGAGTATGAAATCCATAATAATCAGTTAACTAACAGTTACTTGTACTGGTAGAAATATGTAGATGATATCTTAGCCTGTTTTACTAATACAGATAGACAATTAGGCAAGTTCATTGCATAAATTAGATGCATTCAATAGTATACTTTACAGACTATTAAATATTCCACTGAGATTAATTTCCAGAGAAAGCTGAGTTTGCAATTCAGGAATTGCAATTTTTTAAACGCCCCCAACTGTTATCCAACTCATATCTGATTTTGTGAATGTCGTGAGTTCCTTATAGTTTGTGTTCAGTCATTGTACTCTGAAAATATACAAAACTGAAAGTAGATCAGCTATGTCTTTCTAGGTTTATCTCGAATCTGAACCCAGGTCGAAAGATCCCTATCTTGGCGACGTGTCATCTCGAGACCGTGAAAGAATGAGAACAAATATAAATCTCGTCAATAACGATACACACTGGCAAATCACACGGTATCTTGTATCAATGCTTGGGTATTAACAATAGAGCCTTACTTTCTACTTCTCGATAAACATATCGAGATATTCATTGGTTTCTATCGAACGTAAAATCATCAAGTGTCATGATTCAATGGCTAGATTGAGATGATGAAGTGAACGCGCTGACAAATTCCAAGTTGAGGAACTGACGCGTACATCTAGATTACTCGTTACGCGGACAATTTAAAAGTGGGTGCCAAATTCAATGAAGGGCAATTATTCATATCTACTTAATCATTGAGCAATGGTCCAGAATTCTTAAGTCTATTTCTAAGCCGTCGTAATCATGATTAAACTCGTGGCCCTCTGTCAAAAGATAGTTTGCAAATATTGATTTGGACTTCTCATTTATAAAACTACTTCTATGTTCTTTTATTATTTTGGAAAAGTTCTTGTATACTCGCGGGATTATGTAAGTTGATTTGTGGTTCTTATCCTAAAATTTACATTGGCCAGACTTGGGAACTTTTCTTTGAAGGAATTATAGAACACAAAAGTAGTTTTTTGAATGAGAAGTCCCATTCGACAGTTGCAAGACATTTTTTGATAGAGGAGGACGAGTTCAATCATGATTAGTATGTATTGCAATCGGAAGAGAAAGGTACGAAGCTCAATTTATTGGAATGATTCGGAATTGATGATTATAATGACCATTACTCCCTGACGTAATTGAAAAAAAGGAAGTGCGTATGTGAACTTACGTACGCACGTGAAAAGTTATACTTTTTTGGGGTAACAAGATAAAAATCTTCCTAAAAATGTTATCCTTCGCGTAATCCATCGTTTGTAAAAAAACGACACAAATAATGGAAAAAAGGTAAAAAAGTTTTCAATGCATTGAAAGTTTCATTAT
>WOGN01011174.1:0-10121 GCA_015342105.1 Leptinotarsa texana | reverse complement strand
TGTTAGGAATCACACGTTAAAAGGTAAGACCTCGTTAGTCCTTAGCTCGCACAAGTTTCTCAACTTCTGAGAGTTGTCATTCGTATGGGGGCGGCAGCTGATTAACGGCAAAACATATTTTAAACAGATTTTTTTTAAACACTATGAAAAAGTAAAATAACTTACTTGGTCCATTCTCTGCAAGCAGGACACCCTGAAGAAGATCATTATGGACATAGTATTGAAAACTCCAAAAATATAGGGGAGAGTGTATTTGAAAGAGCCAGGCTTTGAAAGAGCCGATGTGTTTTTCTACCACTTACCAAAATCCTACCATAATTTAATTTTAATGTTTGTATGGCAACACTAAATAGCTGTCATTCACAAATATTGGACAATTATGCGAAAACAACTGGCGTTGGTAGACCACATCAAAGATTCCAGGACCAAAAAGTATATTTGTTTTTCGTTTGCTTAATTTGTTTCACAAAAAAAGTGCAGCATGAGTTGATAAAATTGATATGTTGAATTGTTACGCATATATTTAGCATAATTTTAGGATAATATTGATGTCATAATGTTTAGGCGAAATAGTGTATTTTGGTGTTACAACTCAATGACAAAATGTTTTGAAAGAGCCACTTGTGGAGGTTTTGAAAGCGCCGGCTCTTTCATAGCACGAAAACTAGCTCTTTCAATACACGCAATTTGTTAGAGATGCCTAATAAGCAGCTTTTAGCCTATAAGGATTTATCAAAACTGGCATATATCCCTTAAATTCTAACATATTTTCTGACGATGCGTTCCTTGCATCATATGTGACTGACAGACCTAATCCAGCTTCAGAAAAAAATGAAACGAGAAAAAAGAGAAGAAAAATTAACATAATAAAGTTGGTGTTAAGAAAATGACAACAAAACAAAATATAAAGGAACAAATTCCAAGGCACATGATGAGTCCAGTGATTCCAGCGCCAACATATCTTTGCCCGATGATTCCTCATTAACAAAAACTCATATGGTGAAATTATTCTATTGGATTTGAAAATCAAGAAGATTGCTTCACAGCAAGATAAAAATTATTGTATTGGGTGTAGTGGAGATGATTCTAAGAACAAAGTAGAATGGTACCAGTGTAAGATTTGTGATGATTGAACACATGAATCTAGTGGCATGTTACAAATTTCTTTTGCCAAAAATATTTTCAGTTATTCATTTCATAAGCATAATAATTTTTTATAAAAAATTATAATTTTATTGAGATACTCAAGAGTGAATTTCACTAGTTCGGACTTCCATTGTCTAATATATATACTGATTTGAAATCCCGAAACAATTTAAAAAAAAACAAAGAATTGAAAATTAAAAGCTGAAAATAACAATTATATTGAGCAAAAATAACCTGAAATGAAAGAATACTGAGATAAAATACAAGTCAAAATCGAACAATTGATCAAAAATAAAAGAATTAAAATGAAAATGAAAATAAAAAAATGTAGTTCACAACGTTTCGATTGTTAGTATCTACAATCGTCTTCGGGTGATGACTGTCATCTCTTAACTCTTTTATCTCTTAACTTTTTTATTATTTTTATTTTAATTTTTTTATTTTAGCTCAATTTTTTCGATTTTGACATGTATTTTATTTCACTATTATTTTATTTCAAGTTATTTTTGCTTAATATAATTTTTATTTTCAGCTATTCATTTTTAATTCCTTCTTTTTTGTAATTGTTTCAGGGATTTCAAATCATTTATATATTAGACAATGGAAGTTCGAACTAGTAAAATTCATCATGAAATATTGTCAATCACCTTCAAACAAATACTCAAGAGTATTGTAACACTTTGATTTGAAAGTGATGATTAACTGTCATTTTAATAAAAATAAGCAATGTTCAAGTTTGATTAGGATTTTATAAGAGATAAATAGTTAATTAAGAGATTGTTATTGCCGAAAAACTGTTTTTTCTTATAAAGAGGAGCCTTGTGGCATTAAAAGGTTTCTAGTTAAATAATTATTTCATAATGAGACTGATTATTGAAAAATATTCATTATATTGCTTGAGATTGTGATCTAAGACTGATAAATAACTGATTTTCAGTGGAATAAGCCATTTTACAGTTTAATAAGATTTATATAACAGATAAATAGTTATTAAATAATTTTTTTGTAAAGTGTTTCATAACACATGCCCAGCTGTTTCATACACATGTGGCTTTGAAAGAGCCGATTTACCTTTTTTTTAAGTTGCCATATTACTCATTTCTGTCATTGTGTCTCATTTTATTTCGATTGGATAACCATGAATAATAAAGTAATTATCTACAAAAAGCTATTTTATTCAATAAACATCACCTGACGTTAACTTTTTTGATGTTTTCCAAAACTGGCTCTTTCATACACACACTCCTCTATTAACATTGAATATTGCCCTAGATTCAATTATCTATCCTGAAATTCATGCTCTTAGAAATTATTGCAGTCCAAGAAATATTATATCAAGTTCTCATGAGAAGAATATTGTGTAAGAGTTATTTTTCCTACTGTTTGAGAAATCTATTTAAAATATGTTTCTCCATTGACCAGCTGTCGTTTCCCTACGAACAACAACCCTCAAAAGTCAAATTTTGGACTAGCTAAGAATAAACAAAGTCTTACCTTTGGACGATAGGCAGTATAAATCGATCGTCGGGCTTCGCGGCTTGAACCACCGTTCCACCTGACAATCGATTGAATGAGTGAAACAAGCCAACCGGCCACCGTCTCACTGTATTCAAATAGTCTGGTATCATTTCAGATTTATGCAAAAGTCGTAATCCTGGTGTTATTCCTAATTTCAAGGTATGAAAACAATGAATATTTACCCCTCATCATCACAGCTCACGCCACTGTCTGTTTTTCAGAGTCTTCTTCTCGTTATTCTCGTTATGGAAATGAATGAAAATAAATTAATTGGAGATCCTAGCGTAGAAACAGAATTCATTCAGATGGTTTGTTGAACTTCTGCCAAAATATGCAGCACATCGAACACCGCAAGATATCCCACAACCATGAAAAAGCTATTTGGGCGAAAATAGAATTCACAAGAATGTTGCATTTACTGTGATCGTGTTAGTCATGTGTCAAACACTTGATAATTCTGATATGTCATCTAACAACCTTGATATTCTGTTCGTAAGCAGCAGTCGATCCCGGGCCCAGAAAATCTTTCGATGTGGTCAAAACTTTCCGCTGATCCTAATATATTTCTATATACTAACAACTCATTTAGTTCTTGATTCAATGAGCTGATACGTATATTCATATAGATGATAAACGAGGTGGAGTGACAACCGAGAACGATGCACGCAGTGGACGCGTCAAAGAGGCTGTTACCAACATCAAAACATCACCAACCATCAAAAAAGTCCATAAAATAATTTTGGATGACCACAAAGTGAGGTTGATCGAGATAGCCGAGGCTCTAAAGATATCAAAGAAACGTATTGAACATACCGTGCATGCGTATTTGGGTATGCGAAAGCTCTGTTCAATGTGGGTGCCGCCTGAGCTCACAATCGACCAAAAGCAACAACGAATTAATGATTCTGAGCGGTGTCTGAAGCTGTTCCGCCATGAGTGGACTGCACGTGTGATTCCAAAGCGTGAAAAGACGCAACAGTAGGCTGCTAACTTTATTGTATCGGTATTTGGGAATAATTATGGTATATTATTCATCCATTATCTTGAAAATAAAAAACCATCAATAGCAACTATTACATAGCGTTATTTAAGCGTTGGAAGGACAAACTTGCGAAAAACACCGATCCATTTGAAGAAAAAAAAGCGCTGTTCCATCAAGACAATGCACCGTTTCACAAATCAAAGAAAACGATGGCAAAATTTCATAAATTGGGCTTCGAATTGCTTTCGCATCCACCGTTATTCCAGATCTGCCCCCCAGTTACTTCCCTCTGTTCTCAGACCTCAATAGAATGCTCGACAGAAAAAATTCAGCACCGATAAAGAGATAATCGTCGAAACTGAGGTATATTTTGGAGCTAAAAATAAATCTTTCTATAAAAATTGTATGACCGCTATAATCATCGTATCGCCCTCGAAGACAACTATATTGAATAGTAAAATCAATTCTATCCACATTTTTTTGTTAGCCTTCGAACTTTTCAGTCCAACGCTAATGTGTTTTGTGGCGTTCAGTATAATTTTAAATGAAAGGGTATAGGTACTTAGTTGATGGCCTGTTTGGAAAGTTTTTTCTTTGGAATGTGATGAATCACTTTTGGGTCTCAATGGACATCGGGAAACTGATGAACCTGTGGATCATGTTATGGTAAGCTGACAGAATGCTGAATATGGAACAATATGGAACCCAAAACAATATCCGTGTCAGAGAGAAAAACACTTAGTAGAGAGACTTGATTGAGAATTCTCACAACCTGCGCGTTTCCTGGCACATTAGAATGAATAAGATGGAAACTAGCACATCCAAAAAAATACACTTCGAGATTAGAATTACAACTGAGCGATATCACCACTAATAGTACTCTCATCGTCTTTTGGGACGCATCTAGTTGGATGGATAGAACCATATCAAAATTTAGATAGCTTCTCCTACATTTGTGATAAGATATACTTCAATTGTAATTGCTTGCTTTGTTGTAATATGTTCATTTCAGAAAACTTCACATGCTTTCTTTTCATTCTTATCAGTTTACCTGAGCTATTACTGTCAATATCACGGCCATCGGCGATGATAACAAAAGTCAATCAACAATGCCTTACATTGGTTAACACACTAATTTATTTAGTTATCAACTTTGCTCAGCATTTCATTTGGTACCTGAACTAGTGCAAAATGAATGAAACTTCCAAATGAAAGCTGCTTTGGAAAATTCCAAATTGTATGAAGATGTTTCAACAATATTGAAATCCAAAGATATTTATTGAACAGGATATATTATTATAAGTTGTTAATTTCTTGGAAAAAGCTCTTTGGCTTTCACATCTCTATATACTTATGAGATACACTGTTTAAACCTTTGGTATAGCAATAAATATCACTGGAGTTTTTTCCCAACACCAAACCGTTATTTCTACATCTTGTCCCGTGTTTCGATCACCAAGTGATCATCTTCAAGGTTTGATCTTCCTCTTGAAGATGATCACTTGAGTATCGAAACACCTGTTGATGTGTTGAAATAACGGTTTGGTGTCGGGAATAAACTTCAATGATAATTATTTCTTTATAGCAAAAAATGTTTAAACAAACTTTCAAAGGAAGGAAGGAAGCTATTGTGTTCAAAATCAACAATTAAGTTCAAAATGAATCTCTCCTAAAAATAAACCCCTATTGATTCAAACTAGATGAGATTGAATCAAATAAGCCTATGACTGTCCTAACGTCTTGTCATCGTGACATGAGTAGATTAATCTCATTCGTGCAATAAAATTGTATTGTTTCTCAGCCCCTCCAGACAGGTGCTGAGATGAATGTTTTTTATTCCGTAACTTCGAAGATATAAAGAATGATACTTGTTGTTATAAGTGAAATTTTCACAATATAGAATGGCTCAAATTTCCAAACATCAACGACGAACAAGGTCGCGAAGCTGAGGCTTCTACAATAAACAGCGAACTTACCCAGATTATAAATGAGCCAACCAGGATTCCTGACCGTGATGTAGAATATGCCAGTCTTCTAGATCTATACCTAACAACCAATTCAGAAATTTACACAGTTACCGTAAGGTCTCCATTGGGATCCATTCTAACGGCTAACCTGGGTCCAACAAAAATTGCGAGCTGGCTGTCGCCTCTAAATATATCACCTACCGGCAGTGGCGCAAAAATTTCAGTACTAAAAACCGAACTAGGTTTGTTAATGCTCTCAACAACTGCAAACTTCTGGTCGGTAGCTGAAGCTGTTAATCAGAACTTTACAAAATTCAATATTCCAGCACCAGCACATTCGGATGATTCAATTGCAACAACAACCATAGATAAAGCCAATCTACTATCTGAGCAATTTGCGTTCCATTCCACAGTCGATTTTCTGGACACCATCCACTATTACCGCACTAGAATCCAAAATGCCGGAAATTACTTTTCGACAACGTCTAGTCAGGTGAATTTTGGAACAGCACAGTATCAACAAAGTGTTCGCTCCTGATGAAATGCCCGTCATCGCACTTAAAAAGTGCGCAAATGAACTCGCACCAGTATTTTGCAGACGTTTTAACCTGTCTCACAGAAAAGGGGTTTTCCTTCTTGTTGGAAGATTGCTCGCGTTCAGACTATTCCCAAAAAAAGCAACCTAACTCTTCCAAATAACTATAGACCAGTCGCTTTGCTATCAGTGATATCAAAAATCATGGAGAAAGCTGTAAACCACCATATTCTCAAATATTTGAAAGGCTTCAACATCTTGGGCGATCATCAATATGGCTTTCGGAAACAAAGGCGAAATTCTATCGTATGTCACCTATATTTGGAATAACGCAATCGAGAAACATGTAGAGTCAAGAGCTGTTTCGCTTGATATTCCTAAGGCTTTTGACCGTATGTGGAATGAGAGTTTGTTAACCAAACTTCGATGCTAAGGCTTCCTGAAGAAACGTTTCCTGTAAGTGGCTGTCGATGGATATCTCTCAAATACTGGTTCCCCAGAGATCCATATTGTCTCCAACCCTCTTTTTATTGTATATAAACGACTTATTGGAAAAAACCGTGAATACGATATATTACTTTGCTGACGACAGTACACTTGTCTCGTCATCACATTTGGATCCCAGGATATCGACTGCGGATACACATCTTCACCGGCAACAGGTTCCATTCAATGACATAAAAAACCAGGCATCGATTTTCTTCGAGAAGATAAATGTTTCGTAACCAGATATGATAATGTTAGGTCAAACAGTTCCGCTTTCTGCTTCGATTAGTTTGTTGGGGGTTAAAATGGGCTGGAATTGCAAAGGATGCTTCTCAAAAGTTTTGAACACTGTTCCGAAATAGAAAACTGTACACACCTCAGCAAATTTTGATGCTTTATCAGACATTCTCTGGAGCATTGTTCTCATGTATGGAGCTCCGCCCCCAAACATATCCTGAAGCTGCTGGATTGTATCCAGAGAAGGGCCATCCGCCTGATCGGAGACGCGTACATTACTTGCAACCTTAATAGTCTGGGACATCAAAGAAAGGTTAGAGATGTGTCTCTCTCCTTTATAGATACTTTCACGGATCGTGTGCAGGTGGCTTAGCATAATTTCACCAAGAGCAGTACTTATCAAAAGTACGCGACGGACTATGGCTGCTCATCGTTTTGAAGTTCAACTCAGTGCACCTCGAACTTCACAGTTTAAGAACTCTTTCATTTGGAGAATGTTGTTTTTGTGGAGTAATCTTCCTGAAAACAATTTTCCAAATGGATTTATTCTCCAGCGATTTCAATTCGATGTGAATCACTCCTTTCGTTCAGGCACCGCTCTAAGAGCGCCTCAAGGAGTTTTCTGTAGTGCTTGTGTTTCGTCCTTAAAAATATCGTATTTTTCTCATATATTATATGGTGTAGCGTTCCTCTGAATAATATCAAATTCACTTTATGACGAAGAGGATAGAATTGGAAAAAGTGATTTTGATATAATTTGAAGTTTCTATCAAAATAATTGAAAATATTTTTGCTTTCATGTAATTCAATGCTCATGTAGAAGTAGTCGTTTCGTCCATGATCTAGACATATTTGTTGCGAGTTTATCCTGAACATAATTGCGTTCTTTCTTCCTTCGAAAGTTTGGATATATTTTCAAATTCTTCATTCTACAGAGGAAAGCGAAGATATAGCAAACTTTATTATATTCCCAAACCTGATTTGTTCTCTAATTTCAGTTTGAATCAACTATATAGTTAAAAATTCCCAGATACACAAATCATCAATATGTTTCACTTACCTTCTGATAATATGGCCATTCAATGCAATTTCACAAAATCTTTTTTGTTGTTCCAATTACCTAATAGCCTTCAATTTTAGGGTGTGGAGATACTTTTAACATTTCACATTCGAAAAACAGAGGAAGCCAAATCATCCTGTGTTCCATATGAATACTTACCTAAAAATACTTTCGTTTATATTTTTTGCGGCTCTCATCTGGAGGGTGTCAACCCTTCGTTGCAATAACTTTCAAAAAAGTATGTTTTCATTTCTTCAGTGTGGCATGAGCCACATATGCGAAATGAAAAAACAACCAATAAATCTGCAATGCGACACTAAACCCCTTTCCGGTGAAAGGGATAAGTATAATATATACCTATTTTTGGACGGATATTTCAAAACATAATTCATTTGGTCGCTTTATATGGTAGGAGAAAAATTTGTCTACACATTCATAATAGTCTGCCAAGAAGTTGACTCACATAGTATTCACGTATTAAAAAATGGTGAAAAATATAATGAAATTGAATTATATTTACTTGGAATAGGTCTAATATATGGAAATATAACTATTTTTGTAAAAAAAGTCATGTTTTGAAGTTCAATCAAAGTAGTGTTTGAAAAGTGACCATGTTATATTTCAAGGATATATTTTGAAAAAATTGTTTTAACTATTGAAAATAAACTGTCAGAATAGTAAATATAAAATACTTCTCTGTATCACAGAATTCAATTTCGCTAATTCTCATTTTATAAAAAAACTGTTAATAAATCAATATTCTGAATCAAAAACCTTGTATTTGTTAATTCGAATAATTAATTGCAATAACTTTTTTCAAATTTTTTTCACTGAAAAATTCAATCGAGTGAATAAAAAGATAAGAGAAGTGAATTTTCCTTATCTATTGTAAATTCAATGAAATTGCAAATGCAAAAAACATTGAATAATCAATTCAATTCTCTCTTGAAATGTTTCATTCGTTTTTAATCCATATTCTTAAAAGTTGGAATGAAAGGAAACAGAGACTGTCTGCGTATGATTTTCAAAAATTTCAGTTGAGTATTTCCATAGTTTAACTGCTATGTTCAAGCTTCATTGCTAATTTGAACATTGCATTATTTCAATTTGGATCAACTTTGTCACTATTCCCGGTAAAATTTGGAAATGGTATAAAGTATTTTTCTTTCTTTTACACCTATTTCGAACCAGGTATGAAACAAATCTCTCTTCGAGTCATTTGTATGTACACACAGATCAGAGTATTGATAAACATTGTGATACATATCATAATATTATTAGTTTCAACCCATTAGAAGTAAACAACAAGTACATTTTCACCCTTTTTTTGTATTGTTATTATTTCTTCATTAATGACAGTTTTCAGACAGAAGAAGCGTTGCATCACCACATTAATACTATATGGTAGGAATTACCGATATTTGATGAAAATCCATTATAAAATATTCTAAAAACACATTTTAATGTGAAATTTTCATTGGGAACTGAGAAGACAAATGAACCTCGATACTTCGCAAATAAATTGAAGGGTATTTCATTCGAAAAAAAAAAAAAGATGAAAGCCAAGACAACCACGACAACTATATGAATCTTCGTGATGTGAGAGCATTTTGTTAAATTTATTCTCTTATCGACAACTTGACAGTTTTGGGCCTAAACCGGGAAGTAGATTTGTTAAATAAATTAATAGGAACAAAAAATTCTTCATTAACAAAAAACTGTTATATTTTGGGAATAGCAGAAAAACTAAGGAATAATTGATAAAAGTGAATAGTCCACTTAACAATAGCCGATATGGAAAAGAAACTATATTATGGAGAGTTTATCTGGGTTCCAGGGGGTGGCAGATGACAGTGCTTGTGTGAAGAAAAAACCCAAAAAATTGCAAAATTTTAATACTATCGTTGCGAAATACGTCATGAGAAGAATAGCTGCCCTGCTTTCGAAAAATGTGTGGAATATGCGAAAATTTAATCATTTTGTTAATATTTGTAAATGATTTGTATATAGATTATATGTTACGCTGATCAAATGTAAATCAGGTAAATATAATTCATATTAAATTTTCAGAAAAAATTTAAATAATTTTGATTTTTATCAATACTAGTTGAGAAACTTACAGAAAAAAAATTCAAAGAAAATTATATGGATACTCGAAATTTTACTCAGTATATGAATAAAATATGGTAC
>WOGN01011173.1:0-10121 GCA_015342105.1 Leptinotarsa texana | reverse complement strand
CATCAGATTTGACCGAAATTCCTTTCTCAACTGTACGTAAAATAGTCAAAAACAAACCTTATGAACGCAAGACGCGATTTGATGCGGGATTACCAAAACCTTCAGATGTTCATCTAATAAAATCATTGAAAAAAACAATTTACGACTGTTACCAAAGCAATAAGATTCCTACAATGGAAATCATAAGGAATAAATTTAATACTTCCGGCCATAACGTGAGCTGCTGTGACAAATTTCTTCAGAATGGAATAAAGAAACTGGTATTTAGATTTAAAATAATAAACAAACGTCAAGCTGTTACGCTAAGCAGAAGAATAGTGAAATTGCGTGACAAATACTTAGAACAAATTACTAAATATAGACAAGAACAACCGCAACTTTTTTATTCGGGCAAAACTTGGTATGACAGTCACGACACAGTTACGAAAGGTTGGACTGATGGTTCGAAACTGTGTACGCCTAACACGTCAGCAAACAAAGGATCGCGACTAATCACTGTGCATTGCGGAGGAAGTAAAGGATGGGTTCCGAATCCTTTGAAATTATGTTGAAAAAAACTTGAGAACTGCAATGTTGACTATCATAAGAATATGGAAGCTAATATTTTTGGGGAATGGTTTGAAAACACATTGATTCCAAATTTGGATACGAATATTGTAATAGTTCTTGACAACGCTTCCTATCATTCGCGACTGCTCATCAAAGTAACGAATAAAAAATTGAGAAAAAAAGAAATACAAATTTTTTAATGGATAACAATTTGTATTTTGGAGATAACTATACCAAAAACCAACTACTTGAAGTTTTACAGACGAAACATTTGAAAAAGTGTATGCCTTTGAGAGTATTCCTGAAAAGTATGTACACACCATACTGAAACTTCACTCTATTTTTATGTTTTGAATCTCATCGAGTTTACTTAGAAAGAATTGAAAAAAAGCATCAGACGTAAAAATAATTTTCCAAAATTTGATAAAAAGGTAATAAAGCTAGAGAAGCATCTAGTATTACCGAAGAAGACTGGTAGAAAAGGGTCAAAAAAGTAATTTCAGTTGAAAAAGGCTATATGGAGATTGGATACTTCCATATTCATGGTGGAAATAAATTCCTTATTGATTTGGATGACGACAGAGATAGTGAAACAGAAAATATGAAAGAGAAATTATCAGTAGCTTCAGAAGAAAATTAGTGAAGTATTTCTGAAGCGATCGATTGCATATATATGTGAGTAAGTAGTATTCAGAAGTATTTTCAATCACTTTGTTATTTGAATCCCTACTTGTCCACTCATCAATATAAATAAATTGGTTGCACTATATCGTTCGCTTGAACTATACCTGAAAATGAAGCAAATCAAGCTGATAGTTTCATATCCTACAATCATAATATTTTGGTAAAATCACCGTCAGCATTAGATATGTTTCATTACTTGTTCCCCTAGTAATTTTGTTGATCTGCTCGATGCTGATCCATCTGTAATAACTATACTCTATAACAACAAACGCGATACCTTCTAGGGAAATGTCTATGTTCACAATTTAATTCGCTGAAACATATAAAGTGTACATGCTACACATTGTAGAGGATTTAGCAGTTCCAGATGTTTGCGCCAAATAATCCAAAATTTTTGTATTTCTTCATATCCATCTATTTCGAAAACAGATCATTATCGTTTTCGTACATAAACTGAGAGTGTTCAGGCAATAATTGTGCTGTATCAGCTGATGCTACACACGTTTTCAAGCTAAATATCGCTGCTGCCCTCCATAGTTCATTGCGATATTTGCAAACAGAAACTATGCAAACTTTCAAAAATTGAAATGCCAACTAACTGGAAGTGGATACTTCCTAGAAGGTTGTCCAAAAAAATTTGCAGTTGGTGTATCATTCAACAGTTTTAAAGAAAATCTAGATCATTATTCTTGTAAGATCAAAATCAAAATTCACAATAATTAGTATTTACTATATATATTTAGTATATATTTATATTTAGTACCAAAAAATGTTCATAAGATCATCATTTTATCATCTGTAGCTCTGATCTATTAACCGCTTAGATTTTTTTGTCACTATTATCAATTCTTCCGTAATATCAATCAAATGTGAGGTAACAAGAGACTGAGCCTCAATGGTTCCTGAAGATATGCCTCATCATCCAGCTATAGTTATTGATTTTGATAAATTTTTAATTAATGAAATAGCAATTTAGTACAATCCTTCATCTGGAGTATCTAAGGGGTCGAATCTCGGACCATTTCTGTTCTTATTATTCAATAATAACCTCAGTAGTCATGTCGATTGTAATGGGTTATTTTTGCAGATGACTTGAAGATATATTTACCTGTCGAAACTATCGAAGACTGACACATTGCAACGACAGTCGGAAAATATACAGACTTGGTATAAAGTTAACAAACTAGAGCTCAATGCATCCAAATGTAAAGTAGTGACTTATAGTAGGAAAACATCAGTCATCGAGTAGATACCACTTCACTGTCAAGAAGTAACTCAACTCAATTAAAGATCTTGTATATTTCGACCAAAATTTTTCTTTTTCCAATCATTAGATCGGAAGTAGGTGGAGCATTGAGAGTTTATGACTTCATAGTTAACAATTGTAGATTTTTTTCAAACATATCTGCTCTATTTACTCTTTATGTAGGTCAAAATTGGGTCAAAATTAGAATATGGCTTTTTTCTATGGTCTCCATTGTAGAATTGCTATAATATATCATTTGAAAAAGTTCAACGTCGTTTCCTGAAGTTTATTTACTTCAAGTATGTGGTATCTATCCTGATTGATGATTTCCATATGAAGATCTAACCATAACATTCAATATTGAAAGTCTTGAATCACGCAGAAAAATTGCTGGATCGATTTTTCTGTATAAATTACTGCACAATAATTTGGATGCTATGGAGGTGTTATCTCTTATAAATTTTCATAAGCCTCATTTCAGACAGTCGACTGACCAGAAACAAGTTGTATCTCAAGTCACCTACCTTTAGCATTTTCAATAATTTTGTTATACATTTTCTTCAAATTGTAACTTTGTAATTATAAGGATCTGTATTACTTTTTACCATACTCAGTTAACCCTGTAAATGGTTTTCAACTATTAGGTAATGAAAGCTATTATTATTATTATTCAATGAACATTCTTCAAATACTATAGCATCTTATATGTGGTGTCTCTTAAAAAAGGTGAAGAAAAAGAATTTTGAAGTTGTTCAGAAAATTTTATTAAAAATTCATAAAAAAAATTAGTATAGTTTTGTACTTATGAGTTTCCGAAAAAAAATACTGATTTACGTTATCTATTTTCATAATATACATTTGGTCATTTTTCTCTTTTTATATGACACATGACAACTGTTTTTTCTCAGTCTGTTCGCTTTTTTACCATACTCTATCGTATACTCGATGAATGTTTCTATATTACCTTGATTTAGGAACATAAATAATTAAATATCTTGTTTAGCTTTCCCAAAATATCAGCAGCTGTCTGAATCGATGAAAAACTCCATTGTAAGACTCACTCTATCTTCTGGATATGATATATTTCATTAAAATCCCTGAAAAGACATATGTACGTGTGGCTCCCATCAGTAACAGAAGCAACAGCGGAGCTCACTCAAACCAGTGGAAATAAACCAAGTAAGAGTTGTCATAATTCAAATGGGTTCTAACAGCCCGAGTGGCAAAAATTGTTCAATCTTGCATACTCGAACGCAATGAGAATACTAATGACCCTCGGTCCATCTAGCAGATATACGTCCTTTGCGAAGTTATCCGGATAAGTTTTCAGTGTACGAGTATAGAGTTCAAATATTTGGAAACGAGCAACAGGATGGGAAATGGATTTTGTGAGTAATAGGATCACCACATGCTTCTCGTTGTTCTCTAGGGAATCACCAGATTGTGGGGATTTGTCAGAAAGAAAAACAGATTGAGGGGGAGGGATAATTTTTGGAAAAAAATATTTTGGCTTCCTATTTCTTTTGAAGAAAAATGAGGGAATATTCCAAAGAAAGCAAGAAAGCTGTCAATTCATCTGTCGTGCAAAGATATGACTTGTAGGCTGGGGGCACGAAAATTGCGATGGTCGAACGATGGCGACCGCGGGGCGATCAGGAGAAGTATATTACGGGGGCATGAAACTTCGGTTGGTCAGTCGTTCTGGAGTAGAGTTGTGAGCAACATGTCCCGTCATCAATAAGTTACCGTCGAAGAGAACTGTTGGAGCCAAGTCTACCAATGAGAATGAAGTTATTATTACTTAGAGATGGTGTTTATTCAATAAGTGAACGGAGAAGTAATTTTGGGCGAAATTTTTACACTTCACAATGAGCTAATGTGAACATTTTCCACGGTCCCATATAGAGTGGCAGGGGGAATGGGACACGAGAGACACTGGGCTGCTAGTCTACAAATTTTATAGAAGAGTCGGGCATGAATCACTGAATTTGTCTTCCCAGGATACCTTGCCTTTCCATGTCTCTGCGGCTATGGTGAGCACGAAACAGTGATGCATGGATGGCGTGAATGGAACGAATATAAGGAGCAAGAAAATGGAGAGATAGCACTGAGAGGAAAGAACGGAAGGAATAACGAATGGATAAGGTTTGTTAACGAATGGGTAGAGAATGTGGTGATGGAAGAACGAGAAGAGTGAAGGGCAGGTGATGGCGTCATTAACCTGGAGGACATTGATCTCCCCAATCATATCGGACATATAGATTGCAGTGGCATCGGTCTACTAACATACAGTGTCACCATTAAAGTGCGCACCATATGGAAAACTTTTTTTTCGAAAAGTTTCAATGAAGTTTAACTTCGGCACTTATATGTGCTTTAGATTTAACTTGAAATGATGCGGCCAACTGCGACCCATTGACGTTCAGTGTTTGTCAAATTCAGCTTTTTTTCTTCAATTGAAAAAGTGCATTTCTAGATCGAAATTGACAAAAAGTTACTTGAAAAAGTTGTGTCTACGGTAATTTTATATCCATACGCCAAATTTAATGCAACAAGGATAAAGTTAACGTTTTGCTTATTTTTGACGGATATCCACCTTTATTTTAAAAAACAATTTCGGTTTATTGTCATCAATTCATGTATACATAACAAACTCATCATGGAGTTTAACTTTCCTAATACATTTTCACTTATACGGACATTTTTAGAGAGAAATTAAAAATTTGCTATACAAATTTTAACATGACTGGTGCACAGTTTCAATCACTTGGCTATTTTCTTGAACAAACCTTAGATTTCGAAAAAGCAGAGGCAAAAAAAATGCAAATGATTTCGATATTATTATTATTGAACAACAATAATATTATAAAATATACAAATGGGTACAAAAAATTACTTATTAATCTAAATGAGGCTGTCAAACACTCATAGCCTACATTTCAGTATGTCGTCCTCGACGTTTAATAGAAATTATGGGCCTTCTACTGACATCTGTAACTGCATTTTTAATTAATCGGGGATTTATATTTGCACAGCATTCGCGAATGGTATTTTCCCGATGTTGTATGTCATTAAATGGTCTACTTCGGTACACTTTTTGTTCCAGGTAACCCCACAAGAAAAAGTCTAAAGGCGGCAAGTCGGGTGATCTAGGGGGCCAATAATGTTCCCAGTTACGTCCAATAACTTTGCCTTTGAACATTTGTTGGAGGGACTGTTTTACAGCAACCGTGTGATGTATTATATCTATTATTTCCTGAAGAGACAACATTATCGCAACAATAACTGTTGAAAATTTGACAAGTAAATCAACAACTTGACACACCATAGCATGCGTTTTGTTTGTCAAGACCTACTTAAAAATTTTCTTCAACGTGATTAAGCATCCTTACCGCCCTGATTATAAATAATCTGTAAATACTGAATATTGACATTTTAATGTAATTTCAACTTTAGTAATTTTATTATAACTGCAGTTTTTGAGTTGTGTCTGCTTTTTCAAAATTGATGGTACTGACGTTTGTTTGAGGAAATAGACAAGTGATTGAAACTTTGCACCAGTCATGTTAAAATTGTTATAGCACATTTTTAATTATTCTCTAAAAATGTCCGTATGAATAAAAATTTATCAGAAAAGTTAAACTCCATGATGAATTTGTTATGTATACATGAATTGATGACAATTAACCGAACTAGTTTTTTAAAAATAAGCAAAACGTTAACTTTATTCTAGTTGCATAAAATTTGGCATATGGATATAAAATTGCCGTAGACACAACTGTTTTAAGTAACTTTTTGTTAAATTCGATCTAGAAATGCACTTTTTCAATTTTTTTCGAGAAGAAAGTTGAATTTGATAAACACTGAACGTCAGTGGGTCGCAGTTGGTCGCATCATTTTTTGTTAAATTTAAAGCACAATCAAGTGCCGAAGTTGAACTCCATTGAAACTTTTCGAAAAAAAAGTTTTCCATATGGTGCGCACTTTAATGGTGACACTGTATGTAAATAGTTAAAGGTAATTGTTAGAATTAATTTTATTCTGTTTATATTGATGGAATAATGTATTAGATTTAGTTTGGAGGTTAATAATTGTAATTTTGGTGAATAAATAAAAAAAGGATAATCTGTCCACGCTGGTTTATCCTCTCATGTGGTCGAGGACACGCATCGGTGGCATGTAAAGGGGGGGGGTGAGTTCAGAGGAGGTTCCCTTGGCAGTGGTGGCGATAGATAGAGGGAAGATGCTCGATTGTGAGGCACTCAGCCAGAGAACGATGGCACTTTTCATGCCCCTTAGAGCAGGTTTTGACATGAGATAAATTATTATTATCAATTTTTGTTTGGTACTATAATATTTTTCTACACTACACTACCGTAATCGCAAACTATCTCATCATGCTGGTTTAAATTCACATTTTACAATATAATATATTCGCATCCAAAGGTGTTCCTGACGATTTCGGTCAGTCGAGTTTTCAAACATCGAGAAAAAACTACTCGATTAGTCTTTAGTTCCACTAAACTCTCATACGAGTTTTCTTCAGAATAATATTATTTAGATTCCAGTATATTGATTACTTTTGAGTGAACAAAATGGACACAATGAATAAATGAACGTTCATTAGGCATTAGGCATTAGGGAGGTAAATAAAAGTACATAAATATGAAAAAACTGAGACAAGATGTTCATATTGCAGGCAAATATTTGATAAGGAAATGATGAATTTAAATATTAATGTTCAATAAGACATTTGTTTGCTATATAAATTGCTCAAGGATGTAACAAAATGTATTCATTTTTGATGTTTATTCATCCAGATATTGTTTGTCCATGATAAGCAGGGAAAATCGAAAACCGCGAGAGATACAAAGTCGGTTCAGTTAGTGAAAAATTGACCAAATTGACGGTTTTATATGTAGAAAATTCTGATTAGTTCCGTAGATGTTCTTGAAGAACCAACATTCTTCAATTCCATTTCCATTTTTGTCTAACGTTATTTGAGAAGATATAGAAAACACATTTTTTGGGATAAAACACTAGAGGAAAATCCTTTCTCAGAGCGGTGCCTGTGCGAAAGTAGCGATTCACATTGGATTTGAATCACTGGAGATTAAATACATTTGGAAAAGTTTATTCTACATAAACGTAATTCTCCACATGAAAGAGTTCTTATTAAACAGTGAAGTTTGAGGTATACTCAGTTGAACCTCAAAACGATGAGCAGTCACAGTCCGTCGCGTATTTCTGAAATGTACCGCTATTGGTGGAATCAAATGTGTCAAGTCACTTGAATACTTCACGTGAAATTATCTATAGAAAAGGGGCAAATTTCCAACCTATCTTCGATGTTCCAGGCTATCAAAGTTGCACGTGATATTCGCGTATCCACTATATCTTTCACTATATTATAATTCCATAAAAATAGGCACTAAATTTTCAGGAATGTATGACTTTTTTTTTTAATCTGTCTTTTGCTATAGCGTACGGCAAGTTTACTCGACAGGACAGGAAAACTGTTGATAAAATATATAGAATCACAACCTTGACAACAATGTTTTCTTTTCAATGAAATTTTTTAACAGCAACTACTTTCCAACAGTATTCCAACAGTACTTTCACATTGTGAACACAGTCTTCGGTATTCCTCTCAACCAGATAATAAAATGATCATGAAAGTTTATTTGTAAAGCTCTGTCCAATGTAATACAAAGTCTTTTATTAAGCGCTTCTTATCTTCAAATTGATTGAAACAGATTGTATGTGAGATATCATCTGAAACATTTTTATTCGTTTGTTCTGTTCTGTTCATTATCTTGTTTGAGTCAGATTTATGGGCCTAGGGCCCCTTATCCTTTCGACTGTTTGAGATTTTCTTGGTTTCCTGTGGCGGGGCGGCAGGGGATTGCATGGTCCTCTGTCGGCTTCTTTTGGCTCTTTGCCCTGTGTGTAGAAGTCGCAGCGTACTTCTTTGGCTTTGCGGCCATTTGGGCACTTTAATTTTTCGGCAAGCATGGATTGCAGTACCGGAAACTTCACTAGAAGCGCCTGCAGCTGCCTTAAGTTCGTCGGGAGACCTTGGGGAGAACTGCAGGCATTCTTTGACGATGAGACAGCCCTCGCATACGAGACGTCGCTCTTAATTGAGTTTCTGCCGACAGGCCTTGGGTTTAAGGTCTGTCTGTTTCCGTCTGGCCTATCTGCGCTTACACGCACGTTTTGAATTACTTGATCTCATATATTTTGTTTTGGCTTCTAGGAACCAAAACAAGCACGAACGGCATCGATACTTTGTTAGCTTCGCTCAGGCGGGCTACGGAAAGGATCCCAAATTTTCTGTCCTAGAGTTCGGTCTTGATGTCGTCACACTCTATGGACTCCGGAACCCCCGAAAAACTACTCTGAGTAGCTTTTTGCTTTTCATTGTATAGGTGTGGTAGGGTATCTTATCTTGTATGAGGATCCGAGTGATTCTTCTATAATCATCTCTATTTTTAAGGTGGACTTCAATTCCATCTGATGTGTTGACTGCCCGCAATATGGAGATGTTTTACGCAGCAGCAATAGAGTTAAAAGCTTTCTACTTTTTTTTTCTTGGATTGTTATAGGTGGAGGCTTATCCGCTTTTTTGTGTGTTTCTGCCCGATCATTTTTCGGGGCGTCTGTTACTAGTTCTTCGTCGCCTACTTCCATTGAGTCAGGTGGCGGGACTTTTGTTTCTTTTGTATTGGACGACTCAGTTATCTGAGTGGGCTTTTGAATTTGATCTTCCAGTGCCACGCCCGGCTTTTGTGATAAGGCGGGTGTAGTTTTATTTGATTTTGGCTTATTGGTCCATTTAGTCTGGGAAAAACCGGGATGCAACTGTTTGATTTGTTGAGCCGTTTCTAGCTCTGTTTTTCTCTTTTTTGGGACCTTTGCCGCTTGACTTTCTTCGCTCGACATAATATCGTCGCTGTCCAGATCGCTGATGTTAGAGTCGGAGTCGATAAGACGATGAATTAGAGATTTTTTTGTTTTTCAAATTCAAGTCCATTCTCTTTGTTGAGAATTTATATGCTTCCACTAGTTCGGTACTACTTATATTATGGTATTCTATAATAGTTGATTTTATAGCCAGACTTGCTTGTTTAGCTTTTCAAGAACTTTCGTAAATTTGAAAATTGTTTCTATAACTTGTTCCATCTCGAAAGATAGATGCACTTCGAAATTAGCACAACGAAAATTAGTCAACTTGTTTTTTCATTCGTTTGAAAGACCTTTTGAGGCTATTATGTGTGGAATAAAGGGTAGGTTGGTTTAGGTTAGGTTATGTCCAAAGTGAGTAGGTCTATTCGACCCTCCACCGCAATCCGCAAGGGTTTATTGTGGATCACACCTATTCACACTTGACCAAATAAACATAGCTTCTTAACGAAGACGATTAGTTTGTCGCACACTCTTTCTCGAGTGAGGTGGCGAAGCAGCAGCTTCAGATCCACCTCGATAGGCTAGTCGTGCCGTATTTCAAACAAAATAAAATCGAAATAAATCCCGATGAAACTAAACTCGTAAACTTCACGAGGAAATTCACGAATGTGAAGATCTTTGGGAAGTTGCGAGTTAAGGATAAGTGCATTGACGAGCAGAAGAGTGCGAGATA